>JAHZNI010002489.1:0-15162 GCA_027744415.1 Seira ritae | reverse complement strand
ATCATCATCCCACATCCTTGCTTTCATTCGTAGGCTTAGTAGAAAGAAAGGCAAATGCATGAGATGACGGAGACAAGACGACAGAAAATATACGGCATGCCATGGTCCAGAAAGTAATGCCGAATTTGAGAAATAAAAGCCAAACTGTTTGAACGCTAGAAAAAAATCCTCCTTTTCACTTTTTATCTCTTTCGGTCCATGCGATTCATAGGAAAGCACAGCTTCTTTATTCAGAGAAGTCTGTTATAAATATTGTGTCCTCTTAAGTCCTGCGTAAGCATGTATGATGGGACTATGAAGAACCAACTCAGAAGTACGTATGTACATACATGGACGACTTCTTCCTTGCCTTTATGACCGAAACGAGTGACATTCTTATTGTAGAAAGTAAAGAGTGGAAAAGAAAAACAGCCTTGAGCAAAAACTTTTAAGATTACTGTAAAGATCTGAAAAAAACGTCATCTCTAATTCTGGTCCACCCTCTCCGACATACCTCTACTGGATTCATTATTCATAGTGAGGAGAAGAAACGTGTACGATTAGAGAAACGACAAGATCGACATAAAAATGCTTTCGTAAGGATGATCAACGCTTGAGTGAAATGAAAACTCAGCGGGCGAGTACATATAAATCCGCACCTTCAAAGTCGAATGAATCAGCGCTCACCATCATCATGCCTGTTACTGGGCAAATTCAGCGAGAAACAGCTAAAAGGCCGCATCAGCCAGTATTAAGTATATCACATGCATACTAGAAGGAGCAGAATGAATAGGCACATTTTCAACTTTGTTTGTGCACTTTAAACAAAAAGGAGCAAGAAATGAAGTTGTGGAAATGGGGCAAAGAGTTAAAATGACGTCATTGCATATTATTACATGGTTGATTGGCATGATCTAGTACAGCTGCCGCTTTCCTCACTTTCCCGGGCCCGTTTGCCTAAGAACATGCTAGTATTTCCACCAACAACGAAATATTTTTGCTTTACTTTGCCTTTCTGAAAATAGAAACCGTGTCTAACTAATTTCCCTTCTTTTGTTCTTTGATTTCTTTTTTTGGATAACTTTTGCTCGTTTTTATGCTTGAACACACCATGTGACTTAAGCATTTATACTTGATGTATACTTTTTTTCAGCAAAACATTCTCCGTCGAAAACTTTTTCGTGCTCCAACTGCTTTTTTACTTTCTCAAACCTCATTACGATTGGCTAGTGACTGAGTGAGTAAGCAGATAATTAATGTATAATGTCTCAGAAATAAACGGTTCTTTTCCCTTTTGCATGTCCGGCTTCCTTTTCTGAGGAAACCAAACTTACTTAGATAGGTAAGTATATATAGATATCGATTTTGTGAAAGAGCAAACATAATTATCACACTACATATACATATACGTCTTTTCGTTTCTATTCATCTTCTGTGTAAACGAACTGATGCTTGATGCCGTGCGTCCAGAAACCGACAATGCGGCAGAGAAAATCAATCATTTATTTACGTTTTAAGCTTCAAATTTTAAAAAAATCCTTGAAGTCAAAAATGGTTTGTCAAAGGTTTGGTTTGTACTATTTCATTTACACATACATATTATATTAGATATAAGCATTCCTAGTCGAATTGCTTCTGTATTACCGTCTTTCCTCACATAAAAGGCTTGAATGATAAAACCAAGCATTCGCCATGAATATTTGAATCGCCAAAAAGCATAATAGAATTCGCAACAAAATACATATTTTGTGCAATATGATATTTTGTAATCCTCGGTCCCTTTGTAATATATTCATTTTGTCAAATTACATAACGGAATAATGCAAAGAAGTACAAAATGTAATTTTACCCTTCTAGGGAAAAAGCATTTTCATTTGACGAATGAAACCATATTAGGTTTAAAATGTTTACATTGCCGTCAGTCAACCATGATGATGGGGGAGAATATTCAGGAAAATTTGGCAAATCATATTTTGAATATCGAATGATATAAAAACTCACTTCGAGCAATGCGTTATGTGAATATATATGCTTCATTTCGTTGAAATAAAAAAAATACAGCATTATTAGTAGCAGTAGATCTGGAACTCAGCTGAAATAAGCAAACATCGAGAGAAAGTCTCTTATTTCCTCCCTCGAGGTTCATTTCGTTGCCTACATCACCATCCGCGTTATCCTGTAGCTTCGAGAACTACATATATTTACTCTTTCCACTAAATTAGCATTGACTGTTTGACGTGACTCCTTCAGTCTTCTTGGAAGGAATGAAAGGAGATTGGATGGCGCTTTCCATGGGTAATGGCACGCCAAACGTCAGGAATGCATTAGGCATTAACAGCTATTCAATATCATGCTTAGCTCTTTTAAGCAGGCAGTTTTCAAAGAAAACGTCAAATACCAGTCGGATGGTAATTTAATTTGCATTTATTGAAGATCGAGTTGAAGAAGGCACCAAAAGCAAAGTCAGCTCAGTTTTTGCTCATTTCTTTAACAGCACCAAAACAATTTTGTCTTTGCGTTAGAGAAATTTTCATTTGTGCTCTGTTTTCAATTACATTTACTTTAAAATGCATTTTTGTTAGATAATAAGAATGGTAACAAGTTTAGCCAAGTGGTTCCTAAGTAGGTCCGTGCTTCACGCTGGTATGATGGCTAAGTGAACCCTCACAGTTGGTAAATTGATTAAAAAGAGTAGAATCCGGCGAGCAACAAAAGAAAAGAGAAAAGGTAGCAGAAAATAATGAAATTACTCTCTGAATTTTTGAGATTTTGCCAGACAGGTAGGAAGGATTAGAAAAGCCTTCTCTCTGAATTTTTGAGATTTTGCCAGGCAGGTAGGAAGGATTAGAAAAGCCTAATTTCATGCCGTCCGCAGTACATGCTTTGCAGTTTTTGATCCAAGGACAGAGACAACAAAGTAAGAGGAATGCTTGTAGAATAATTTCACTTAAAAATTGTCCACGATAACATGCTCTCATTTACTACTCATATTACTCTGAAGCAAACTTTAACAGGAGTATTATTTACAAATACTGGCCCTCATCTGAACATGGCAAGCATATCAATTTCATGCGTTGTTAAAAGAAAGAACAAAAGAAAGAATGTTCGTAACAAGGAAGAAAGTTACGGGTAATGAGGAACATATATGTATTTATTGCAAAGGGGGCTACTTGTGACTGAGTGAGTAATTTAATTAAATGTTAGCGAAATCACAGGATGGAGGAATCATTTGTCATGCTGGGGGCCGCCGGCATTTGTCATTGTTGCCATGTCACAGTCACAATGAATGAATGGATTCAATTACATTAAGTTTAGGGGCACACAATGAAATGGATCAGTCAAGTCAGGAGTCAGAAAGTAGCATGACACCTACCTAACATGACACGACGATACTGACTCCAGCAGCTTAGGGGATTTGCGTGCGCAAATCGATACGAATCGTTAAATATTTATTAAGGAGATCCCACGCGATAGCGAAAGTCAATCCTACTTTCGCTAAACATTTGACGAACCAATTACGTTCTGGCTCGCAGCAATGAAGGAAAGTAGCTAAATACAACCTACGCATGTTTCTTATGCAATTTTTTCAGTTCTTACTAAATAGTTACTTATTTAAAGAGGATCATTTATAGAGTTAGAAAATTGTATAAACCCATGCATCACTGGTTGAAGTCAACTAAAAGTCAAATTAAGTTAAGTAGAAAGAGCCAGGTAAAAATCCGTTTTTCAAAAATCACATATTTTGCAACCAAGTAATAGTAGTAATAAGGAACCTCAAATACGAAAAGACAGCTATAAGGAGTGAGTACTGTGGAATATATGTACCTAAGTAAGTGGGTGTGCAAAATGTTAGGGTTTGGCCTGCTTCTTGGTGTTCCATTGGATTCCGCCCGACAAACAATTGGGGAATCCACAGCAAAGGTGCCTCTGACTCTGACAAGCAAGATATAGAGGTAACTAGAATAAATAGGATGGGAAGGAATGAAATTTTTGTGGTTTGGTGGAAAATTAGATCAGAGGCCGTGTGTGGTAAACAGACACGTTCACTCATGTTCTATCAAACTCAAAATGACTGTCTGAGAGAGTGCAGTAAAATGGTCATTTCCGAATCCCTATACATAAGTATATATAGACTAAAATAAAATAGTAGGAAATATATGCTGACCAAAAAGGAAGCAAAATCCATATCGTGTGAAAGAAATGTGCATGCGACTCAAGATTATTTTTTCTGTTCCCTCATTTTACAACATGAAGTCGAGCATGTCTAGCTTGTAATGTGGTTTGTAGAAAAACTGTCGTAGGTAAGTTATGAATGACGATGAGTGCTGGAAATGAGTTATTGAAGAAGTTTTCTCGTCATTATTGGCTTCACAAGCAACATTATTTTCCTACTTTCTCCAGAAAATGAAAGCAGGAAGAGAAACGAGAACAATAGAATAGTAGTAAAAAGAGGGCATATAAGCCAAGTTTTGTTTACACAATTCCCCGATAATACTCCAAGTCTGACAGTCACAGCACATTATCTCCTTATTTTTAAGTTTTCAAGCTGTGAAAATTCTGCAGTGCAAGGAGAAAGAAAAAAATGACTGAATGTGTAAACAAGAGCAAGCTTTACCCTGTCTGCTATAGACCTGCAGACTGAATGGTCTACACTCTGCAAAAAGCAATGCGAGGTTCCATTATTCATGCACATTTGCCACCAATACTCACTCACCACTAGTCTTTTAGTTCTAGATTTTCGCTTCATCGCTCTGACTTCATCATGAGACAGTAGTAAATACATACTATGTGTGCATGATGAGCTGTCTACTTAATATTATTACTACATAGTTTTATCTGCTTTTCTTTTGAAATATAAGAGGGGAAATAAATAGCGCTTTTTACAGAATGCTCAGTTTTCTTGAAGGAAAATTAAAATGAAAAGAGCTGGAGCCCACTCTGCTGCCTTCCACCGTGAAAAAATCCTGCACCTACAGTCTCGGAGAAAATTTAAGAGCAGTTATTAAATAAGAAAGTACGTGCACCCTGTCTTTTTAGGACGAATGGATTTACGGTAAGCTAGAAAAGCATACCTTTGCCTCCTCCACAATGTCAATATTAGGTGGTACTTTGGTCGTGAGTCGTGAGGGACGATGACTGCACTTCTATAAATTCATGTAGATTGCCATAGCAAAATATTTTATGTATTTTGTTGGAATGAATCAGGAAACGAGTGAATGTGGACTTTGGAATTTTCTTCTAATAAAGCTGGTTTGGCCATAAAACTATGCATGTACAGGAGGATTACTGTTTAGGAGCTACAACCATAAATGGTGCCATTCAGATTCAACAAGAAAGAATATGTAATTAAGTATAATGGACATTAGTACGTTACTATGCGAATTTCAGCAATAATAATCATCAACATGTTACCGCAACTATGATTATAATATTGGCATATAAATATGGAAATGTTTTCAAATAATTACGCAATGCATATGCATAGTATGTAGTGAATAAGTACTTAGTTATGGAAACACAGAAAACTCTGCGACACTTACTTGCTGTGAGATTTACTGTGTAAGTTGTCTGGTTGTGAAAGATCTCCAGCCCGGCTGGGCAACGATCATGGATTTCGATGCTCACGGAATCCGACATTTTATCCAGGCTTCGGGGGGAAATCGCACTTATTATATGAATAGAGAAATAATTCTGTTTCGTTAATGGGACTTTGTGGTTTCCATTCGCTGCTGTAGCTCTCCGAATTAATCAGCGCTTTCACCACAGGGCTCAACAGTCTCNAACAGTCTCAATATGGAAAAAGTCTTCTCAATGATGATGATGAATTAATGAGATTCCGCTTCTGACGATTGGGGTGGAAATTAAATTGGAATGAGTGGATTCTGTCTTCGTTTGTAACTTCCCTTGAGTCACTCTCTCCGAATGTTATTCGCTCAAACTGAAGCGTGCTTGAGTGAAGGGGGATATTGTATCGTTAACAATGCAACTTAAACTGAAAATTGTCACATGTTGGTTTCCTCATTTTCTCTCAATCTGTCTCTCCGGCAAAAAAGAAGTGATTTTATTTTTTTTTCAAAAGACGTGATAAGCCTGAGGCAATGGATAAAATAAAATTGTAATGCGAACAGTATCATTCCATTTGCACTCCTAAAAATGCAAAAGAAAGCAATTCGAATACCCGCTTTTAAATAGAAAAAGGGAAAGAAAGACAATATTCCAAAATGGGCCTTTCTCAAAATACACTGGTGTAGAACGAAGACTATTGCTATTGGTAGTATAAGACAAAGAAAGAGGGAGGAACTAACGTATTGGGAAATTTATTTTGCTAGACAAATGGGGAAAACCTATTGAACAAAGTTGTGTTTCTGTTGTATGTACATAGGCCCAAGTTGATTTCCTTTGTGGCTCGAATGGTTTACAATCACAACAACAAAAACAGAAAATGAAAGTACAAGATCAAGTGGTTTTAGTTTTTGGAAAACAATAGTTTTCTTTTTTCACTGGAGTATCGAGTATGTATATTTTCATGAAAATTTCCGGACAAACGCAATGCACTTACTCAAGTGCCACAAATTGATAAAAAATGCCTCTTCTCCTCTCTTGCTTTTCAACATTCATAGTATTCTTTCCACAAACAACAAATTTTCTTATTCTCGGTTCATGATGAGTGCAGGAGCTTTCCGAGTATATGTATTTTTATTGTTATGAGATTTGTAAGGCGGGTTCAAGGAAGGAAAAGTCCATGTGGCCCGAAGAAAAATAGCAGCTTAGTGAGTGGCAGTGGATGGATATTCCGCTTTTTGTACCTTTAAAAAAAACAAGAAAAAAATCACTTCAGTTGAACAACTGCTCTACTACCGCAGGGAAATCGACGCTTTTGGTTTCCATACAAAATTCTAATATTAGGATTTATATATTCAGAGTGATGTTCTCATGTCAAGAATTGAAAACTCCTGAAGGGAATATATACGGCAACGGCAAGGTCTCATTTATCTTTTCCTCCAAATTTAATCAAAATCCTGGAAAACTATCTATCAGGGATAGCTCCTATTTGTGCATGTTAGAAACATAATAATAAACCACCGCCTCGTTGAATTCAATGCTCCGACTGTTAAGCAGTTTAGGTATCACGTCCGTCTTAGTTACTCTCAACTCTCGCATTTCTCCTGACATCCTCCAATAATTCAAAGCTAAATTAAAAGTAAAAATTGTGACAAAAAAGTTGTTGCTTGAGCTAAGGAGGTCTACCCGGACCAACTCAACTCAATGGAAAGGAAGTTCTAGATGCGAGACTGATGGCTTCAAGGAGAACAAAATCTACAACTTTTTTCCCGTCCAGATTTCAATATTCAGCAGAAAAGGAAAAAGTTCGCACACTCTTTTATGATGATATTTTTCTTGAGGATTACGGATGGAGTCCGATCCATAGGCTAGCTCTAATAGTGAAAGCGTGCGAAATGTAAAGAAAAAAGTAGAAGGAACTAGGGGACTTTCCAATTCTTTTTTCTCTTCTCGATCGCTGACTGCTTTTAACAACACTATATTTTATAGAGCTTTGTGGTGCAAAAGCTAAGTATGTAAAAATCCTCGTGAGGAGGAAAAAACTTCTTATCAAAGGGGCACAGTGAAAAAATATTCTTGAAAGTCTTTGAGAAAGTCGTAACCACATTCACGTATAATCGAGAAAGCCGTTGCTAGTGGTAGTACCGATAGTAAAAAGTATTCTCTCTCTCAGAAACCATAAACCTATATTCTCATTGCTTTTTCAGCATGACTTGTAGCATCTCATACGGAACATTGAGTATTCACCGTAAAAGGACCGTTTTACGACAGAGACAGTACATCGCCAGTCATAAACGTTTCCACACAATAGGTCCTATCAGACAGGCATGTGACGCCTCCTCGCCACTGGATTCTAATGCCACTAAAATAGCACAACTCATTGCATTCGTCGCAGCCTCCTTTCATATCTTCCTCTTCCCTACTTAATTCTTCACAGAATTGCAATCATAGATACAGTAAGTAAAAGCACTTTTGGGTGGATCTTGTCCATGTCATCATTATGTTCACTTTGTGCCACCCTCATGGACCAACTTTTGTCTCTGTAAATAAATAATTTGGGTTTTGAGGATCAGTCCGACTAGGTAATACAAAAAAACGACTACTTTGTTGCTCTCTTCATAGTCTCGCCCAAATATAGTGAAATTCTTTTTATATTACGTTATCTTCACCAGAGCAGCCCGCTCGCATGCTGCACTGTTGCAATGCTAATTTTTTCGGTATGTCTCCCTTGATGATCAAACGAAATGGATGAAATAAAAAGAAACAAGTAAAAGTAATTTTTTTGCTGAGTAAAGTTGTAGAGCAGAAGCGTGGCCGGTTCTTCCTGTCGGCGATTGTGAAGACTATGATGATGCTTACAACTGAAAGAGAGTGGAATCACAAAGTGCACATTATAATGTTCAAAGCAACTTGCTTACAACTTTACTTTCTCGGGGACAGAAAAAACAGCGGTGCTTCTTCTACAAACAGTAATAATATACCTTCCTATATGAAGTTTGTTATTTCAGCATAGGGCACAAAAACACTATCACTGTTCAAAAGAACTTTTATTCTTTTCAGACGAACGAAGCACGAGGAAAAATCACTAAAGGTTCACGCAACGAGATAGGACTTTTAGCTACTGTTACCCGAACCGGTCTCAAACGCTGAGTGAACTGGCTTCCCGTGGAACCACTCACTTTTGTGCTATTCTCAAACGTAACGAGAATTTCGCTAGTGGCTTGGCTGTAATATGCCGCTTTCTGCAAGCACGATTGGAATGGTTGAAAAAAGTGAGATTTTTCAGTTCTCCTTTTTGTAATAATCATGATACAGTTTGCTTAGAAAAAGTCATGTTCATCATATATTCATATGCATAACTTGTTGTATGGCCTAATTTTGTAATATAAATATCTAGATTTTTCTTTTCCACTGAAAAGTGTTACTTTTCTCCCCTTTCCCGTAAAAAAGGCGAGAAGAAAAGAGCAAAGTGAGAGAGGACTACACAAAAAGCTGGATGTAGGAGGACGTGCCTGAAAGGGATCGGAAGTTGGTATTACATTATGGTTTGGTCGTGTGACTTACAGTTTCTTTCCTATCATGTACGACTTTAAAAGCGAACTCCGATCACCTTTTAAGTGAAACTAAGCCGGCTACAAACTTGGATTGGATTCTTGCGATCATGTTGAGGGTGGGAGCAATATCCAGGTGTTGGATTCGTAACGAAAACTTTCCAAAATAGCGGACTCGAAAAGTGCATTTGGTTGAATTGTTTTTATTAGTTGATCATAAAACTTGAGGAATGGTTCCATTTGGAATATGCGTACTGTGCTAAAACAACGCACAAAATCTAGTAAAAAGAATACACCAGAGGGATCTTTCCCTACCTTTGAAAACGATTCGAGGATTGAAATTATGGCTGAATAATAAATAACGCGCAGTGACAGAAAAATCGGCGCAAACATTCATTTACACATTTTGGCATAAGTCTAAATTTTCCATTCGATATTTTATGCATTCTAATGCAAAGGTTGTTTGCGAGATATGTATATGTTTAATATTTCTTTCAAAAATAGGTATACACACATTTGAGAATCCGTTCACTTGAAAAAATACTTTCTCGCAAATCCTCTGGCTAAAATGTGTGCGCGGTCATTTATTTTAAATAGACCGAGGCAAAAGGAGGTGAATCCGAAAGTTTCTTGTGACATATTAGTTTGCCATGCTACAGTCGCTTAATCAATCACCGTCACAAACAAACATGCTCTTTTATATATATTTTATGATAATGACGAACAGAGTCAAAAAGGTTGAGGAAAATGAAGAAAAAGCGCTGCCTTTCCTTCTGTGCGTTATAATATAATATGCTAAACGCAATTTCTCTCGCAGTATGAAATTGAACTTATACATATAAATGCATGGCAACTGCATAAATGTAGAAAATACCTTCCCCGACCAAGAATTTTTTACCTATACCTAGCGCAAATAAAGCCTGGATCAATTATTTACTTAATCATATTTGACTTTTACATGACTCAAATTTTGTGTGTCCTTTCCAGTCATCCATCATTTTTCATTCTATTCCGTGGACTTGATTCTATTCACGAGCTCAGCTCGCCCCTCCTCCGGGATAAGTATAGTATGGCTCCACAGGATTTTTGTAATGTTGCGTCGAAGGAATCATAATGTAGTGAAATGCTCCCACTATCGCTATGATACTAAAAACCGCATTTTTCCCTCCGTGATTTATTTCATAGCATGGCTCATGGCTCCATAGCATGGATTTCATCACATTCTATTCATGATGTCAGTTGTATTATGGAAATGGCTGTAAGGAAATACTTTATTTGATACATTTATGATCGACAGAGAAGATGCTGCGCAAATAAATGGATTAGGAGGAAAGAGTTAATCCTTGTGTCGAAGTCAAGTTAAAAAGAATGAATATACTGTGGATTGGAAATAAACTTCGAAAGTGGTAAATTCGCCCGTCATTGCTTAGAATCGTTCTCGAAATCCCATGCTTCCGTCCCAAAAGCGTTTAGAAGTTAAGCACTCACCATATTATTTTGCTCAAATGAAGAAAAAATCTGAGCATGTAATTCGCAGTTTTATACAAAAAACTCATCTTACTATTTGGTTGCATCCTAGGAATCTGTGAGTGTTTGCATTAGAACTTCTGCCTACAAAATCCACTTGAAGCTGTTTATGATTTAGAAAGGCAAAAATAGAAAACTATAAGTCAGCGAGAAAAAATAACCAAATCAAGTGCATGGGAGCAGATGTTGATGGAATTGATGAACATAAATTTTTCTAAAACGATAAGAAAACAGGGAAGACAGTCTTAAAATTAGCGTTGCAGTGATAGAACTAGACCTTTGCATAAATCAAGTACTATCTTAAGCAGGTAAATACATAAAATGGTCCAACGTTACATGATTGAGTGACTCGTACTTACTGAACGGCTACAATGGACGAACTATGGGCAACTACTTCAAATCGAAAATTCTTCTAAATACAGATTTTAAATTTGAAATGAAAATCTTTTATTCAATTCCACACTACTACAGTAGCTAAAAGGCCAATGAAATCGTTTTGTTAGATATGAGACATAGCTGATCAAAAATTGGATGTTTAAATTAAGTGGTTGGAGCGACAGTTGTTGTTGGTGTGGTAGTTGCGGCGGGGGCAGGGGTTGGACGGGGAGGGAGGTTGATTGGAATCCAAGGGATTGCTCCAGGTTTCAACCAGAAGAAACCTATGAATTGTAATTAAAGTAATTAGTTAAGTATTAATTAATGAGTACTACATAATATGTATGTGTCGTTGCTGAAATATTCTTACGGTTGCTTGGCTTTTCATGGGTTGCAGAAACGGTTACTGCCACTCCAATGATGACAACCAGGGCCAAGAGTAAAATTCCTGAAAATTTTGCCATTTTGGAAAATGTTTTGTTGCTTTGAAGAATTTGTTGAAGTGTTGACAGAAAAGTTGAGTTGATTCTGACTCCAAGCCGAAGTAAAACGGGAGTATATATACTAGAAAATTGTTTGCCTTAAAACCACATATACAATGTTTTAACCTGGATTGAGGAAGCCTGCATGCTGACCTTCGAAGAAGTTGTTAAGGTCAAGTGTAGGTTCCAAAGCTTTTTGTTGAAATCAATTTTCGTTGCATGATATGATACAATTGTAGACATTGCTTACATTTTCTGCGAAGACAACTATTTAATTCGGAAAATGTAAACATCATTTGACGTGATTTCAAATAGTCTGGAATTCGATTCTGATGGCTGTCATTCAAGCAGTGTCTGCTTGTTCAAGCGTATGCGAATTATGACAGATCCAGTTCCGGCAAATTATTAAAAATTCATGGTTTTTATTGCTAAATCATACCCCATTACAGCTTACATATCGTAATTTGAAGCAGTGCAGTCTTCTGTTTTCTGCCCATCTTACATTTTTTGCAGACAGGGGCGATGCGAGATAGAAGAAAAGAAGTTGTATTATAGTATCTCTCTGATACTGTTACAGTACAAGATCAAATTTTTTATCACAAACATTTTTGAATTGAAAGCCATTTAAGTAAGCGTTATGTAAGTGTTAACTCTAAAGGCAAACAGAATGATAAAAAATGTAGCAAGTTTATGAATTTTCATTAGGCATGCAGATGAAGATGACACCGAATAAACTGGTTTCCTTTTAAGATGTCAAGTTGTTAATATTATTAATACGCATTACGATTACACTATTACTTAAGATTATCACCAAACCCCAGCGCCTGCTAACGTGTTCCGTTCAAATGTCAACTTCTTTGTGAAGGTTTCTTCATTCTAAATTACGTGACACTACATACGTCGTCCTATTAAGGTTTATAGATTGGATACAGCGTTCGTTTAGTTAAAATATTATGTTGGTGTGATCGAAATTCTCGATTTGGTTCAACGGGTGCATTACAAATAGTGGAGCATTATTGCATTTTGCTCCTTATGGTCATAACCATAATTTAAAAGATGATGATGATGAGTACAAGTACTATACAAGCAATAAAAATTCTCTGGCAAAGCAGTTTTCCGCAATCTCAGAAACAGAAGACGATATTTTAATTTTAATGAAGAAAAACAAAAATGCATAATTATTTAGTAAGAGTATCATAAAAATGCGTGTCATTTCAATGATAATTGAGCTTTTGTTCCTCAACAGTTGTTTTTATTGTACTTTTAAAAGTTTCGAATTGGTCTTGATATTTCACAATTAAAGTTGATGATTTACTAAGAATCAAAAAATAAGGGATGGTTGAATGACATCAGGGAAAGAAAGTGCTTAGGTATGTATGTTGTCAATGCTTAACGACCATGAATTCAAAATCGATATTAAAGCCACATTAATATCACTGAGTGTTGTAAGTGCTGCTCACAAAACGCTAGGTACATAGGTAGTTCTTTATAGTTAACGAGCAACTCCAATTTGACCTTTTCATAATTTAAAGTTCGTTCATGTTCGTTAACCTGGATCCGGTCTAATATTTATGGCTAGGTTAAATCAAGTTACTCAGTTAATAATTCCCCTCGGTTTAATCATCATCTGCAGCCCTAATTATTCCAAAGTCTATAGCCCTTTTCAGGATCAAATAATAAGCTTATAGCGTGCTAATGCAAACATTAAAAGGCCACATAATAGAGCACAGATTACACCTGCCTGGCATTTATCAAATTAGCCATCAAATATAGTACGCGTGACTGAGCATACAAAACTCCCAGTAATTAATTGTGAATTTTCATCACACACTTTATTGTTGCAGTAAGCAATAGATTTTACCCTTTATTTTTTCTCGACCGCTCGGTTTTCAAAAACTACAGTAATTAATGGGTATGGCGTAATTTGCCATAATTGAAATGTAATTAATGTGGGTAGCACTTTCGTATGACATGTATCTCTCTCTCACTCCCTTTTCGTTATTCCTTGTGCCAAAAATGCCAAATTGTATCTCCCTGAACGTTGCCATGATCATGATGATACATATGAACTTATAATTAAATGTTTCTTTCTGCTGAAAACTAGATCCTTTTTATCGACGTTTTGACGAAAAAAAGGACTTTTCGGCTGATGCGTATGTGTTTACATTGAATAAACACGAAGAGAATTTGTTCCCATTTTTTGAAATACAGTATGCAAGTTTTTATGAACTTTTGAAGGCGTTTGTATGCAATAATGCGGCAGCAAAAAACGATGATAATAGAAATAGCATTTTTTATCGGCTATCATCGTGTGCCTACAACACTCACGCTGCTACCCTTAGCAGTTGATCAACTATCCCTGACACTCACTTATTCTCTAGTTGCAGTGATCACCAGCACTCATCATCATCAATCAGCGAATAAAAAGTTTTAAGTGTAAATTAGATTGCGCAACGCAACAAAAAACTAAATGCCTGTAAGGGTAAAATTTGTAATCTTAATAATATTTTGATGGGAAACGAATTGTTTGGGAGGAAAACAAAGGGAGGAAGGTTGCCACCGTGAGGGTGCGCCAATAATGGTAACTTGATGCTCTAATTTTAAAGAATATTTTGACTGACCCTTCATTCAATTCAGAAACCAAAACCAGGAAAAGTAAAAACCGAACCTTTATTTTTGAATTGCAAAATTTATTCAAATCCTACATATGACTTCAGCCAAAGACGAGCATAGTTTGGAACAAAGACACTGTTAAAAGTGCAGTAGGTATACTTTTTTCCTTACCTACTTTTGACACAATGAAATAATATAGAATGTACAATAATGTAGGTGGAGTTTTATGAGCAAATGAGTGTGGAAGCCGTATTAGGACCGCTGCATACGAGGCTCCATAAATAATAATACCAGCAGAATTTGAGCGTTTTTTATGAAAAAGTTAATGAATGAGAGTAAAGAGTTAACTGTAAAAATTATCATATTCATTCAATTTTCCAAATAGTACTAAAGCACCTAATTGAAGGAGGGATGAGGAGAAAAATATTGCATAAGTCTATCTGTTCCTATTGAGAACAAAAGAGGCAATTTGAAGAATTCGTGGCAATTACAGAGCGAAAACGAGATGAATACACTTTCAGACATTGATACGAAATCACAGTATCCATACTCGAGAAAAGCTAATGAACAAAAACGGAAACTTTTTGTTGAACATTTTATGATCATTTCTGTCTGCTTTCATAAAACATAAAAGCAGAGGAAAAATTGCGAGTTAGGGATTGCATCATTTCTCATTTGCTTCAATTACATTTTCCCAAGAAAAAATTTTATTGAACAAGTTTTCAACATTTTGGAAATCTGAATACTTTGACGAAGAACAAGTCAATCTTGAATCAGTCATAGTGAGTCTTTTGCACAGTTCTGAGGAAACTGAACTGGAAACTTAATTAGCATCATCAAAGTAACTGGTAGATGCAATCAATTCAAAATCGTTTTACTTTTTCGCAATTAAATGGTACATAAGCGAACATAGCGCAAAAAAATAAACAAAAGCTCAACGGTTGACTAACAAATGACATAAACATGATTAGATAAACGACCTCACCTATTTACACATAAACGATTATTTATTTATACATATGTGCATTTGAAATTCTCGAAAACGAGGGATTCCTGAAATGAATGGAAATTGT
>JAHZNI010002488.1:0-10166 GCA_027744415.1 Seira ritae | reverse complement strand
AATAATTAATTGAACTTTTAATAACTTTCTACCCTAACCTGACCCAACCTAACCTGACAATAATTAATTGAACTTTTAATAACTTTCTACCCTAACCTGACCCAACCTAACCTGACAATTATTAATTGAACTTTTTATGCCTAATGAATTTTAAATCCAACTGCAACCATACCATTGCAACGATAACGACAACAACGCAAGAACTTCATACAGACGAAACCCGATATGGTTTTTTCTGCATAACTTGACCTGGATATGTTGCCGCCAAATAATTTTTGCAGATTTGAAATCCTCATAAAATTTCCGTTCGAATGATGTATCACACGTGTCCGAGTCTGAACGGGAATTACACTCATAATATACCGAGTTCGTTCACTTGCTAAAATAGGAAGAAAAATATTTTTGTCATGGTCGTGATTTTTCCATCGATTCCAAGAATGGGAAAAAAAATTCATTTCCGTGTTTTTCTTTCGTTCATGCTCATGGCTCATGTTCCATGTTTGTATCGGTGAAAGAGGGAAATAAAGTTGATTTAAAGTAGGAAAAAAGGGAACAGCAACAACTCGAAAAAACTGCATTTTTACCTAGAATTATTTTTTGCTAAGTTTGCACACACGAAGAAAACGGGAAAGCAACAGAAAGAAAAAGGTTTACCAGGAATAGAAAGAAAACGACCCAAAGTTTTGGGCAGAGAAGACGATATGCTGTCCACAATTGATGCTTCTAATGCATCACCTGCCTGGCCTGTCTCCTCAACTAGCAATTAAAATAGTCAAGGTTTACAAGATTACGATAGACATTGACATTTAAAGGAAAACTCTTATCCGAAGTTCCTGTATTGGAATGAAAAAGGAATAGGGGGTATTCTCATTCTAGTTCTGTTTATAGCCTGTATTGTAACTTGATTATTGGGGAAGTTAAAATAGTTATTTTCATTATTTTCCTCAAAGGCCAAGGATAAATTTAGGCTAGTGTTTGGTTTTGGCAGTGCCTGAATTCTCACCGAGACGGTTTCATTTTCCCTTTAGAACAGATGCAAACTGGATGAGTTGACCGCCCAGTCTATTAAGATCGTTTTCCCTTTCGTAATTGAGTCAATAATTGAATGTACCCTAATACCTATAGAAAATTCCTTCATGTGTGCGCAGTTACCTGAACCGCATGTATATCCTGGCGAGAGAACAGGTTTTCCATTTTCACAGAAAAAGCATCTACTTAGAAGTGCCTTCTCTAAACTCCATTAACCAACCAACCGACCGACATCAACAGCATCGCGCGCGAGCATAGACATAGAAAGAGCACGTTATTAGCTACTACATGGCGCACTAAAGTTGGCACTTTATTTTAATGATTTCTATTCTATAAGTCCTACTCTTTTATCGTTTTATCTATGGAATACAGAGAGCAGCATACAGAACTTTTTTTTATCCTTCTATGAAGCAATACGTCTGTTGGAGAAAGAAGAAGAAGAACATCGACATCATGTACAGAACACAGAAGAAGCCAACAACGACGAGGAGAAAATAATAAATTGACCTTGTTGACCGAATCGATCCCGATTGACTTGTTTGGTTGTTTTTACTGCCTCTCAAAAAAGAGAGCTACTGTTTTTGAAAGTACTGCTTTTATTTATAGAGAGAGCAACTACGATTTTCCTTTCAATATAATATTGTTTTGTGAAAGAGCTTGTTTTAGTAGTATAGTACTGTACATTTAAATATTTACCTAGCGATCTAAAGTATGTATATATATACAATGGGGTATTAGTATAAAGTTTTATTGTCTCATCTAGTTTGAACAATAGCGACTCACTTGGAGTAAAAGAGAGGAGGTTAAAAAAACACTATTTTTACATAGTCACTTTATTGCTTCAATCTAAACAGTTTAAAAAATAAAGTGGAGAATGGAAAACGAAATTGGAAAGTTGATGAAAAGAGACATTAATTAAATTAAACAGAAACAAAAGAAAAGACTGGAAACTCAAAATACAGAGATGAAGAGATGTTCCTACTTTTGGATATATTTTTTTGTCAGAAAATAAAAATATTACAGAAATTCAACCGAAAATGACTGAAATGATAAAAGTAATTTTGTTTTGTATAAAAAAGAAGCGATTCGTTTTTGGTAATGTACCTGGAACGCTAAGAAATTGTCCCTTCACATCAGCATTGCTCGCATTAGGACTTGCACCAGAAGGACTTCCGCTCTTACCACTGCCCTTCTTTTCTTTATCCTTTTCCACGAAACCTAATTAATCACCAATTTTACCGTTGAACATAAAACCACATTCATCATGTGCTATGATATCCAAGGAAAAAGAAAGAATCTGAAGAAGTGCCTATATTAGCAGGCACTACATAGGTAGTATTTGAAGTAAAAATGCTTAGACCTTAATTATCGCGCTGAAGATTGTAGCAGAGAAGGAATCCTTTTTTTATTCGGCTTTTTGTTCAAAAGGCGCAAGGAAGGAAATGTACGACTTCAATGAATGAAATAGCATAATAAAGTTAGTAAATGAAAATACCCAAGATGTAGCGGTAGCATAGTGCAGCGCCCATGGTGTGAGTTAATAAATCAGTACATTAGTTTAAAAAATCAGTGTTTCCTTTAACGAGTGATTGAACGAGAATAAAAAGAGAAAAGTGAATAGAGAAAAATATTAATTCATGGCTAATAAGGGGTGCTTCCAGAAGGTAAATTGATAATAAAGTCCGCATGTGCAAAAGAGGAAAATTACATTTGAAATTAGAAAAATTGCTTGGCGTGAGCAAAAGAAGTGCTCTTAATTTTCCAGGAAAGTTCCTTTAAAGGTAAAAGAATCATTATTTGAAGATCAGATAAGACAGAA
The DNA here is from genome assembly GCA_027744415.1 of Seira ritae. Taxonomy (NCBI): domain Eukaryota; kingdom Metazoa; phylum Arthropoda; class Collembola; order Entomobryomorpha; family Entomobryidae; genus Seira; species Seira ritae. The sequence goes on along the minus strand of JAHZNI010002488.1, from coordinate 7,318 downwards.
CGTACATTGCATCTTTGGAAGAATATGTATGCAATATATAGAAATTGTGATTGAATATTACATAAAGGATGTAAATCTTTTTGCGACCAGGCATAAAAAACTAATACGCTAGAGAATGATGAAAAGAAAGAGAATATTATGTGAACCTACTTTTACTTGAGGAATGACTCTTTCCAATTTCCGCCAACGAGCGGATGATAGGAAGTCTGGACATGTTACTAGACGAGTTGTTATGATGATGGCTTTTACTGTGCTTGTAAACATCATTAGGGGAAAGTGGTAGAATACATGTTTGCAAAAAAACAGAAAGCAAATACCCCGATTTCTCCTCGGCTGTTTCAGCCTCTAGGGCCCCACCTACAATGCCTATGATTCATTAAATCTTTATCGTGTCCATTTTTTGCTTTCTTTTGTTTTCAATATGGAGCATTTTTCATTGACTTAATATGAAACTACTGCAAACTACATACATATATGCAGTACTTTCTTAATTTCTAGTAGAGGAAACAGCTAAAGTGTATTGAAATATGCATTATAAATGTACCTGGCAGTCTCTTTCCATTCCATTTCCCCTCCATCTTGAACAAGCTCCTCCATTTCGGAGAACAATGGATGTGACTCGTGGGCTTCATCATCCGCCTCCTCTCCCAAAATAAACTGGACCCGCTGTGCGGGTGGTGTGACTATAAACAGTTTTACGTCAATATTAGATCACTTCTCAACGCATCCATCATATTATGACGGAAGATAACATAGGTAATAATTTTGCAACATGTGACTAGGTAAATTGAAGCTACGTTTACATAAAGACATAATAATAATCTCATCATATAAGTATTAACAAAAATTATTCTGGCTTGCTTGCATGCAGCCATGTCTAGAGAATCGACCATGTTTTTCTTCATGAAAATTATCACAAGAACATTTACAATCATTTACCATAATGATATGTAAGATGTAACATATGTTTACAATAACTCTGATAATTAGACTGCACTTGCAAGGGAATGTTAATAATAGCCTTTAGTACATAATTAGGTATTTGAAAAAATACACTTGTCTCTTCAAAAAAATGTACGCCAAAATTGTCTCAACTATATAGACAAGATTTTCAAGCATAAAACCATATTACGCATTAAAATTGCATAATTTTGTGTACTGGGTGGGGACAGCAAAACCAAAGAAAGGTGACTGCTGAACTCTTGACAGTTAAAATGAACGATGGGATAATAATGACCAATAATAAAGTGTGTTTCCTACGTGGAGTAAAATGTGTTTGGCTTTGTTATGAATGGAGAACTGAACATAAAATATGCACAGAATTAATAATAAAAAAGCAAAATACATACATAGTAGCATGATACAATATAACATACAGGAACTCTGGAACGATCAAGATAATCAGCCAACACAAATAAACCTACCGAGCTTGGGGTAACGTGATATAAGATCGAATTGCTCAAAATTGTTTACAAATGTTTCGTAAGTCAAACTATGTATACTAGAGCTACTTTGATCAATACCAATTCATTTAAAAACATTGATTCAAGAATGAATTATAAAATATGACGATGATGAGCATTAACTTAACAGTGGTGAAAAGTTAAGGCACATTTGCATGTTCGTGTACATTGTTTTGCATGTATTATGAGTTCGCATCTATTTAGTTCCATGCACACTAAAGAGCAAAAACGTGTGAATTAAGAAAGTATAATGCGGCTTTTACTATTACTACACACATAGTAATATAAACAGAAAGAAAGTTTTTGGTTTAGTAAAGTATGTGGCGTGTGAATTCCATCATTGCATTGCTATATGGACTCCAAGAAAATGCTTACTATATGCTTGTCCATCTTCTTGGGAAATAGAGAGTAAACGACCTCGAGGTCTCGGTGGGCCTTCCGATACCGAAATGATTGGAGGCTCAGGGAGTGCTTGCAATTTTAATAATTACACAAACACCAATATAATGATAAAAATGCTGATAGATTCAAAGTCAAAGTCACACAAACATAGAGAAAGAGAGAAACAATTTTTTGTACAGAACGGTACATAAATAAAGTACGTTGAGAGATGCACACAAAACACCACAACTAAATACAAAATGGACAAAAACCAGAGGCTACTTTTGCATTCGAAAATATTCACATGACTCCAAAATATTCAACTCACAATTACGGGACCCAATATTATTATGCCAACTGCCAACTAATTTTACGACGGCTACAGTTAACACAATACCGCGAGTGTGTGGTGTTGAACTAAAATAAAGATAAGTTGTTGTAGTGTTGAGGAAATTGATATTGAAAATGGAACCCCTAATAGCCCCAATTTGTCATCAATCATCAATCTGGGAAGGGGAAAGAAAAGTTGAAGTTTGTTGACAATTTATTGACAATGCTGCGCGTTAGTAAATTTTGACACACTTGGAATGCTACGTAGCGGTTGGTCCCGCCCTACACTTGAAGTGTAAAATACGTTTGCTTTTATTTCTTATTATTCTTATCCAAATTTTCTACTGTAATTCCTTTCATTTTGCTTAGATGTCATTCCTTTAATCATTCATGCTAGCTAACATAAATTCAGCTGAGATTATATTATTTAATCTGCTTTCTAAATTTTCTAAATAGAGATTAGTTCCGCATAGGATGTTGGAGCGGAAATTGGGTTTGAAAGACACATTTTGTAGGTACGTTTCGACATTTCATTCAACCATCCATTGTGGATGCTAAAATGCTCACTTCTTACCCCTTGAGTGTGTAGGTCTATCTTATGTTGCGCCCATATACCCCGTAAAACATTAATTGCAATAAAGAAAAAACGGCGCAGCTGGTGTCAAATCACAAAATCTCATTCTAGTTCTAATTCCAAATCTAATTAGTATTCAAACTCACCTCAAAGACGCATACCTGCTATTTTTACTACCTCTAGAATTGAGCCATTCTAATTAAAAAACCCAAATTCAATAATAATAATTTATGCTCCTTGGAATTGTGACTTTTCTTTGTTTCTCTATGAAAACTTTGGCGGGCATGTAAGTACATAATATTTATGTACATATACTGAGATATTGTAAAATTACTACACATACATATAAGTTGATTGCACAAACTGCAAAATATCTAATGAAATTCATACCATTATATATTTATGCGTTCAGTTATTTATTTATTTGAAATGATGTCAAATGAATACAATTGACGATTTAATGACGACTCATCTTCTTTGAGACTTATCCAATTTACCTTCCACTCTAAATGCAAATGAGCTACGGATATTTGCAACTTCAGAGATTTAGAAACTCTGCGTCTTCACAATGCAATGTCAGAAATCTAACGCAAACGTCATATGTATAATTTTCGTATTCCTTGTTTGAATTATTATGCCGCAACTAGGCTCACATCAATAAATGATTTCTAAATATGAACCAATACCTGTCAGTCAGTAAAAATTATTCCATTTGAGGTAATCATTTCCAATGAAATAAATCTTTTTTATCCCTTCCACATCTCATTTCAATCTATAAAACTCCAAACAAACCGATCTCTGAGCCTGAGAATCATAATTTTGGTAGCTGATCTTCTTGCTGTACAACGAGCAAACTGATGAATTCGGTTTTTTAGATCCATTCTGGCTGGTAGTTGTCGCAGTGGCCTTATCACTCACGACAAGCACATTTCCACTATTCTTATTAACCCCAGAATCAACCCATCACAAGTGACGGACAACTACAATAACACTTTTCGTCTAGCCATAAATATTTCATGCAAACATTTTTTGTAGAGAAAAGGTTTTGCCTCGAAAAAGTATCAAGGTGACTTCTAGCTTCAGAATTTTTAAATGATAAAAAGCACATTGACCTGTCAGTAAACTACAGTGATGCTAACGATACCTCCCTCCTTGACATCCCTTCCACACCACATTTTTTTCCTAAAAGGAATAGGAATATAACGTGCTACCAATCTAGATATTATAGGAACATCAATTCAAACCCGAAGCGAAGATAAGAAGGTATTTTATGCATTTTTGCTACTTTTCCCAGCGTTTCTCTTCTTCTCCGTCCTCCTTTAACTTTCTCTTGCCCTTGCACAACCTTTTATAGTGGTATCGATTTCTCCGCAACGCAACGCTAACAACACCAAACCTATTACTCTTCCGCCTCTCGGATGGTTATTCCTTTTGCCGGAGAACATATATATTTCTATGAGGCAAAAAAGGGAAAGAGTAGCATGTACCTAATACTGAAAACCCACTCTTTTTTTGTATCTACGTCATCAAATCTTCCCTTCGAATACCTACATTATACTCAACCTCCAAACTTCAATTTCATCCACACACACACTTATACTAGATATATATACACCCTAATTAAGCCTACTTTTTCTGCTTTCTCCTCCTTGAAAAAAATACATGGTAGCTTGTTGGCTAATATACTTCTTGAAAGTTTGATTTTGTCCTCCTGTTTAGTTTTTAGTGTTGGTTGGCTTATATGTCAGAATTGATTAGCTGACCATATGAAAATAGTTACAGTACTTTAGGGCAACATCCATTGTCCCAGATAATGGAATTTGTCCATGCCTGCCTACCTTACACATTACTACCACACTCACTTTGGATTAAACTTGAGGCTATACTTACGTGGTCTATCATCGTCTTTGTCGTCCCTCCCATTTTTATGGTGACGATGTCTTCTATGATGAGACCGTTTGCGATGACTGCTCCCAGACACAGGCCCTTGTCCAGGAACATGAACTCCGACGAAGACAGTGTGAGCCCGGTGTCCTGAAATGAGAGAGAAACCAGAAAGGAAGTGTAATATTATCATCATTTCGTACATTTCCATCGGAAAAGTGGCTTGCGTCAATGCCGTAGAAAATACCTACGTACTCCAGCAAATTTTTAGGTAATTCGATTTATCAGTAATAACTCCACTTTGACTTTTTTGCGGATATGAGTTTAGTTGGAATTTGGAATTCTAGAAAGTACGGGCGCACGTATTTGTGCATATGCGAGTACCTACATATGCCAGCATCAATATGTTTGCCAAACTTCTCTCCCTAAATGGATGGCAGTTTTGCTGTTTTCCACATTTATATATCACATATACCTATATCCCTCCTCTTTCATTCAACAAAGGAACCTTAGCCCCCATTCTAATCAAGACGAAGTCCCTTTGGAACACAAACAATTATAAAATACAGTTCACAAAAGGCCTTGAAGCCTGTCACTGTCTGACATTCATCGCATCACAATACAATTCCATCGAATGGTTGGGATTTCACATAATATAATATAGATATTTGTATCGCATGTATTTTAATGGGATAAAATGTGCACCTTTGGATTCCTATACTTCTGTACTGTAATAAACCAGTTAGTAGTTAGTGGGGCTTTTAGTGGCTCAAAGAAGGCACTCCACGCTCTTGTTATACGATATGTTTGGCAGTATGTTTGGCATCAAATAAACATAACCTTGTAGAGCAATAAAAAAATCACGTTTCGGGAAAACGTGGTTCGTCCGCGTTCCTAGTCTTCTTCAACAGTAAGAGCCTATAGGCTGATTTATATGGCTTCCATAAGCATTTAACTTTATAACAATGAAATTTAATGACCCCATGATCTGATATAGTATTCCGACTTATTTCATCTAGGTATTTTGTTATTAATAATTTCTCCATAATAGTAAGAGCAAACAAATTGTGTAGCAGGAAATCAGACAAAAAACTTTCACATTTTCGTTTATTTAAAAACAATAACAGCGACTCAGTGATTTTCTCGTCTTTGATTCTCCAAAGTCAACATTTAGTTTTTGTTTAGGAAATGATTTCCAGTAATTGAGCTGAGCTACCATTTCCCATGCATGACTGACTATACGTTCAAATTTCCGCTCCCCTTCGTTTTCTAATTTATCCTGATAATTACGGAACAAACAAAACAAATTCCTTCATTCAGATTTAGTCCTTTGATATCTTCCTTCATTCCATTCATAATCCAAGTTGAAGGGTTCCATACATAGCATGCGCCTAATTCCTTTTTTCGATTCGAATAAGACTGAAGAAGTAAACAGAATTTTAATTCAGAATAACAACTCGAGTTTGCACTCTCAAGTCGTCTAGCTGTTGTGCATCAATAAAAAACAAAGAGTGCCGCCTTTGATACTGATAAATTGTAATTTTTTGCCAAACACTCTTTTCGCATATGATCATGATCAGACAAAAAATGTAAGTCAAAACAATGTCAACGGGTTTAGTCATCATGACGCATGTTATATAGCAGCGCTGAGCATCGCATCGAAATTTCAGCTAAAGCTTCTAAAGCTACAGACTGGGTGGAACGATGCCAACTCTCCCTCAAACAAAAACAGTGTGTGTTCGTTCGATTCAGGAAAAGAAAGCTTTCCAAAAAAGTGAAAGAACGCTAGTCTTTATATGACGCTTAAAAATATAAACCACTCCACGAATTACTGCTTTCATACTCATACAGCATGTCTTTGGCTTCCTTCCTTTTATGTTTTTGGAGATAGGGACTAGATACTCCTACTACTACAAACCACCATCCATCCAATCCATCCCACAGCCCAAGAGAACATTCGATTCAATTTTTTATGTGTAATGATTTTATGTTTTCCCTAAAAATATTATTTTTGAAATTGAGGAAGAATGAATGGGTTCATTTTGCGTCGTGGCTGTAAATGACACAAGATCTTTTATAGAGAAGAGATGCCTTTCATTCTGCATTAGGTACGTACGTACTTTCGTACGCTATGCGTTATTTGATCTCGGACACTAATGGCTTTCGAGATGCTTGAAATAATATATCTTAGGAAAGTGCACTCAAATTCGACATGAGCATGCAAAAACAAGTTTATCGCACCAGTACATCTAAAAAACTTTTAAAAAATCTAAATAGTTAATGAAACTTTTTTCTTGCCACTTTAGATATCACATTGCTCAATGATGTTGGCCCCCTGATGTCAAAAAGGCACAAGTTTAATCGACGTCGCCGGCGAATAAATACTTTGATAATAACTGGATTAGCTAAATATAGCTTATATAATTGGGTGAGATTACATTACATGAGCACTCGTAATTGATTCCCTCTCCCACTCACATCAGCCAGTAATTACAATTACAACACCCGCAGATATACTTTTTATCTATTTAGTACGTTGTAGATGTAGATACGCATATTAAACTACAGGAAAAGTATGTTAGCATATCATAGTTTTTTTGATGGAATGAAAAAAGAGGTCATGTACTTTCGTCAAATGCCATGAACTTGATACTCCTTCAGGAGATCGGATTAAGTTTGTTACGCT
>JAHZNI010002487.1:2728-21438 GCA_027744415.1 Seira ritae | reverse complement strand
AGAAATGAAAATTCGGATGGGATGAATACATGTTTTTATAAAATACAATACAAGTAGAATTGAAATTGACTTTCTTCGGCTGACAATGTAGTATTCCCAAAATAAGAAAGAAGTACTTTCTAGTTTTTGAACGAACAGAGCAACTCAATGAAACCATAATTTTTAGAGGCGCAGCACATAGACTGAGACTGAAGTGTGGGCGGATGTGGTGAGAGTACGCGGAAGGAGAGGTATAGTACATGGTACTATAGCATTTAATGCAAGTGTAAATGTATCTGCATATTTAAACGACTTCCCACTTTGTACATAGCACTAACTTCATGAGAGAACGCAAGGGGTTAACTTTTAATACTTTGAAGCCTGCAAAATGGATTTAACATAACCAAGAGTCATCCTTAAAAGTATTACAATCTCCCTAAAAAGAAATATATGGCAAGATTGTGTCCGTTTGCGTAAGAGAAACCGAAAGGGAAATAAAATATAGGTAAATACTGACGTTGGCGTTGGTGGCGGTTTTTAGGTTAGTTTACAGGACACAATAAAAAAGTGAGAAAGGACCTTTTCCCTTGTAAAGTGCCGCCATATATCAAAGTCACTTTCCTTCCAGAAATGGTGTATGGCATACCTAAACAATGCACTTCATCTCGATCGGTATTATGGACTTACAACCTGAGCCAGAAACTTTTGCTCTTGTTTACTTAGAACATGAAAAAGTAAAACGCGGATGGACCACGACCACGAAGGCTTTTTTGTTACTTTCACAAGAAAAAGAGAGTTTGTCTTGCCAAAGAAAAAAATGAACATGAATTTGTTTATCGATAACGATGAGAAAAGAAAGGGAAATAATGGAAGAGAGGACAAAAGAATAGTTCCATATTTTCAGATTTATATCAAACTATGTAGTAAAGTAAACGGTTACAGGAAAAAATGGCGTAACTCTTGTCTTGGCTCTATTCAACTGGGAGGAAGAGGGTGGGTAGATTTTCTCTTGTTAGTGTTCAAAGCATGGCATGATGATGATGTGATGCAATGCAATATAAAAAGGAGTGAGTACAATGGAACCATTTTAAGCACTGAAAACACAATACAATTTTATTCTCAAACAGGGAGGTCAGCCCTAGTTGTAGTGTTTTGCCGCATTCAATGTGAAAGATTGCTTAACATTTTCGCGAATGAATGAAGTAAGTTGCGACATGGAATTGAGAAGCAATAACTGATAAGTGTAGGCAGAAAAGGTCATTTTTCTTCATATTTTATAGTTTTTGGGACAATCGGAGATAAATTCAGAATCGAATAGAGAAGTGGACCAAGGTCCGAATCTGATTTCGAAATTTACGATAAAGAAGGGATTCTATGCATTGGAGAATCCTATTCTCCTGAGATAAAAATCGATTATTTTTCGGATGAATGTGACTCTGAATTCGTACCTACAGTGGACTTTTTTCAATTTCTTTCAGGATACCTGGGCACTTCCTTCGTGGAATCGACGACCCAATACAAAGAAGAAGAGCAATTACCTCAGCTATTACCTTCAGAATCAAGAGAGCATCTCAATCATCTCCAGCCATCATCTAAGGAAAAGAGTCATCAACCAAAACGAGTAACTTTCTCCCCGTCAGTCGCACAACTAAAGACTGTTGACGACGATCGAGCTCTAGTCAAAGTTCAAGAAGAAGCTAGAAATAAGAAATTCTCATCGTCTTTGTCATCTTGTTCAAGAGGAGGAGAAAAGAAAAAAATCCCATTATCGACAGAGAAAGAAGAATTGCGAAGAAAAAGGGAGAATTTCCATAATAAAGCCTTTTATCTCCATAATAGTAATAATAACAGTCATTTTGGGGGAAGCTGCTCAGGGAACAAGGATAGAAGGAGGAATAACATTAAGAAAGTAGACCGGGTTTCATCATCATCCTCTCTTCCAGGAAATTCTTTCCCATTTTCCGCCGATAACTTCTGTCCAAACTGTGAGGCTCTGCGGAGAGGTAGGAAATCATCTTCGAGAAGGGATTCCTCCACATTTCGCCTACTCTATCGGCTCAGCATGGAGCCTCAGGACTCATCCATGGATTTACATAGGAAATGCGATAATGATCATGATGATGAGGATGACGATCAGCCCAGAGACTCCCTTGAAGACCAGCAAGCCATTCACGGAGGAAGTTTAGATGACGAGGAGGACGACGACGAGGACAATGGAGAGGAATTGAATAGGGAAGATCTCATCAGATTCCTGTTGGCCAACTCAGGCGCTGGAGGAGGGGGTGGCAGGCAGAATTTACAGCATACTTTGCACTACCAACAACTGCTGCTCCAGCAACAGCAGAACAATGTTCCGCCGTATAATTTCCAGAGGGGAGTTTCAGCATCCTCATCAATGCATGGTGGGGCGGTGGGTGGTGCTGGGCTGGAGCCCATCATGGATGCCAGTTTCCAAGATGACTTTGATGACATTCATTCCGACTATCAGTGGTTCACAGAGAGTGGGTAAGTGCACTAGTTTTCTTGAGAAACTGTAATAGTAAAAACTGCACTGCATCTATTATATTCAAAAATTAAAAGAGATTTTCATTTGGGGAGAAATGAACCGTTTGATGGTTTTCACCAACAATCACATAAGCAAATAAGAAGGAAAATGAGGTTTATTTTCCTTGTATATGTAACGGGTGTAGTACTATGATCCATCTGGGAATAAGTGGATCATCTACAAAGGAGAGCTGTGAGCATGGTAGTAAAAAGTGGAAATGATCTTGGCATAAAGGGAAATCAGAGAATATAAAGGGGTTAAGAGGTCTTCACTCTTCAAGCTGTGCATTAAGGTGCAAAAATATGTAGTGTTGTGTTATGTTTTGTGCTACTCTGAAATCTGAACTGAACTGCCTACCTACATTACTTTACCTGGATCAAAGAGCTTGAAAAATGGGAGGGCTCGTAAAGTGAAAACAAAAAAGACAAGGACTACAACGGTAAATAAGCCTGTGCATATTTTATTCCCTAAAAATAACAGATCGTGCACATAAGCTATAAAATGTTTTGGCGAGGACAGGTCTCTATGAATTCAAGAGAACATTTTTTTTATGAAATGGGCACTTAGAGAAGCGTAATGGATTTTGTACGAAGTTTTGACTCCACACTCCACAGCGTTATTTGACTTGACACCTTATTGCTTTCTACACAAGATGCTGTGCTTCACAGTACTTTGTATGTTGTTGGTATATGAATATTTTCTTTTATCGTCATCATTTTCAAAGAAATTTTATGTGAAAAATAGAGTAGTCAGTCAGTCCTACGCTATCGCGCTAATGTAATACACTTCTGCTGTAAAACAACTATCATCATCGACATCATCATGATCATGATCGACGCATTCCAGTTCTGCATCCAGAGTTAAAGAGTACTTGAATTGTAACGACTGCAATAAAAAATCTCTTTGCTCATACTTCTTCCCTTTTAGTCAAAGGGGCCAGTCACATAAAAGGTTCGAATTTAGGGTGTATGAGGAGTTCATGGTACAGCGTGACACGCCATCAAACAGATAATGTAAAAGTGGGATACATGGGTGGATGGTGATTGGGACTGCTCAAGTATTACGTCGCGGTGAAATTGGGATTTTCAAGCCCCCACCCCCTCATATCCCACACTCTTACACATAAGTAGTAGGATAGGGAAGTCGCACTCGACCATGACCCCCATCCCCTCTCACATGTGACGTAATACTTGAACAGCCCATTGGTCTAAAAAATCAGGACTTTGAAATTGATGTGAATGTTCCCAGAGAGCATTACTTATTCTGCACTGCAAACAAAAATACTGTAATAAAAAGTATGCGTATAGAAGGGAAAATGGGAAAAGAAAAAAGGCAGAATAGTTGTGGGTGGAAATAGGACGTTGGAGGAAAAACTTCCTGTTATTGTAGTCCATTTAGCATTTAGACTTTTTGGAGAAATGCGGTGGAGGGAGGAGAGGCTGATGCGATAAGCTAGTAAAATATGAACGGAAACGTAAATGACATGCGAGGGGAAGGCAACAAACGTGACTTCTAGTTTGGTGCGATGATAAGAATAAATTAATGAATATGGAAGCACAAATGGAAACGGAAACTGCTCTAGTAAATTAAATTAAAATGTGTTTAGCGTATGTGCAAAATTTAAAAAAAGTCTATTTTGGAAAACGAAAATTTCATCCCACTCACAGTTTCAGTCCTTTATCACGCAGATAAAGTTGACTAATCTTCTCCTGTAAAACTTGTTGGGATCGCCACAAGTTTGCTGCACAGATACCACCACCTCTAATGAAAGTGAAAGCAGCTCTAATGAAATAGAAAAGGGATTTACACATTTCCTGGCTAATGGCTCAATTCAATTTACGTCAAAGACTACTTCAAAGGGGTTTCGCTTTCACTGGGCTGAAACAAAAGAGATTACCCACCACTTATTATGATACCAATTTCCAATTTGCGCTAAAGTGCAATTATGCAGACGTGCAGAATTACGAGGAGGGAAATAGTCATTAGTCATGACATGAACAGAAGAGGAAAAGCAAACATGCGGCAGTACTATGTGCTATAACATTTGTAACATGAATGAAAACATTTTCTGGAGAGCATAATACTTAATCTCGTCTTCATCGCATTTCAATGGCAAAAGCAATCAACACGAAAAAGTAATATGACTTTGCTTTGCCATTGCATGACATCCTCCACTCACTCATTTGCTTTAATCCAATCAATTGAAATCGTATTTCACAATTTGTTCTCTTTCTCTCTCTCTCGCTCTCGCTTCTGTAGTGAGCACTTGTACTTGTACTAGACAAGATCAGATAGACAGACTAAATGAAAAAGGAACTTGAGTGAGCAAAGTGCCCTCATCATCATCACAAAAAACCAACCAACAAACAAACAAGCTAAAGCTGGGCTGAAGCTAAACCCTTCCCAAAGAAAAATGGGACCGTGGCACGAAACCCTATTAAATTCGAGTTTTCTATCGCCAAAAGAAGTCCGTAGGCAAAAAGAATGAAATGGCATAGCGGAAGTTATTATGCCGTGCCAAACTCACTCACTCGATTCGATCCTGAAAAAAAGGAGTTAAGGGTACTTTATCAAGCAAGGCTTTGTTTACACTTTTTCCAAAGTAACACGATCCCATTGCCAAGCCAAGCCAAACCAGCCAAAGGCAAGGAAAATGTGATCGATTTCCTTAGAAATGGGTAAAAATGCCTCTCAAAGTCAATTTTCTCACACTGAATGTCATAGATGAAAATCAGAGGGGACACCCGAACAAGAACGCAATTTCTCTTAAAATTTTCATGAGGTCGAGGAAAGAGTGGTGGTAAATAGTGGTAGGGAGGGAGGCAATGCATCATACATGTTTTCCTGTGGCTAAGGTTCTGTCGGTGCTTTATCAGGAAAAATACTTTTTAGAATTCATTGCCCGTCCTCCGTCCAAGCTTAAGGTACTTCGGCCCTAAAGTGCCAGTATCACTAAACTTTCCTTTAAAAAATAAGTTCTCGCAAAAGAGAACATGTCCGTGTCCAACGATCCGACATTATTTCATTTTATGTCTTTCTCATCTCATTTCCACAAGAGGAAAAATTGTTCAGTTTAGTCCGTACTACTACTACTGGACCATAAAAAACTACCGATACCATTATGATTACATCTTCTCGCAGCAAAGCCAAACCTTTTTCCTGTTTTTAGGGAAGTCAAAGTCCTTTATGTATTTTTTTGCTGGTCACATTCTTGACAATTGCAGTAGTTGACACCGACAGACCAGCATAATAATTGCGGAGTTTACAAGCCCAACCATATTTGCTATTGACGCAAAATGGCAAACAGTGTGGAAAGGAGAGGAGGAGTGCATTGAATAACAATGAAATTGAAATCGAGAAGAGGACAATATAAATCCAGTGTTATCTTACACAAACTGACCTTCCTTTACTGAAAGGGAATGAAATTGGATGGAAAATTGAAATAGGAATCTCTCCTGCTCTGGACATTGAAAAGGACGTGCAAATGATGGAAAAGAAAATGAGTTGCAGAAGAGCAGAAAAAGGGTGTTGCTATTCATGGCATTAACCTTTTTGGCGTATTAAATACGTACAATATGTAGTTGAGCATCAGGTTTTACTACGAAAGTTTGGAGAAAATTTGCGAAACATGTGGGGTGGAAAATTGTTTCCACCCTGCCGGACAGAGTGAAAGAGACGCATCCTGGAATTCCCAGAGTCCCTAAGAATATATATCCTTGCATTATGGAACATAATATAATATGTACATAAGGTAGACTTTTTCTCACGCTAAAATTATAAGAAATTCATGAAAAGCTCATTTTTTACTCAGCGCTGGCTTGGCTTAGGTACTCTGTTTTTTTAAAACTTTTTAAATTAAACATATTATATAGCATATTATGGTATCACACTCACACGAAGTTTTTTGGGAAGTAGAAAGTTTCAGACTTTCCAGCTTTTTTTCATGGAATGGCATCAGGTAGTTAGGTACATCACTCATCCATTCCAATTCCTGGGAAAGTTCACAAGTGGAGAGGTTTGGATGTATGATACCATACTCCCACTTTCCCTATCTCGTTGAATGAGATGAATTACTCAAGAGAGGAAATGTTTAATGGGGGAGACTAAAGACAGCTCTACACAGTTACATTTCCACGTTTTTTGCTTTGCTCTAGAGCAGCATAGGGAAATACATACATTTGTACATATATGAACATGTACATGTGTACTCCTCTTGAGTTTCTCAAGATAAGACACGAAATCCATTAGAGCAATTTACTCCGCAAAAAAATGTTTCCCTTTTTTTCTCTAGAGGAAATAACGCTCCTTGGGTAGGGTCTTACCTGAGAGTTTATTCCATTTTATAGCTGTGAAATGTATGTATACTGTACATGGTACGTACCACTATCTTATTTCCATCCTCAATTGAGTCATATCACACAATTGTACTGCACTGCACATGTAGGGACCTACTACAATAATGCCTTTATAGGCATCCCAAGTGTAATCCCATTATTGAGGAAAATATTATGGAGGAAGCATAGCAAGCCAAAAACAAACACATCTTCCTCTCAACTCCAAGTAGTACTCTTCATTCTTGCAGATTGTAGACCTTTGAATTTGAAGTGGATAGTAGATAAGGTGGCTCTGGCTCTGACTTAGCAAAACATCCAGAGGCACAGACCAAACCTGAACAAAAAAGGTCTTTTTTATAAAAGAAACTGCTGCTAAGAGCGTTTTTATCAAAGGGGATGGAGGAGATTGGTTGGATTCGGATTGGAGCTTGGAAGTGTGAGGCTTTCTGGAGTTCATGAGAAGAGACAAAATAGGCTTTTTTTCTCCTACGCAGTTAACCAAAATGGATTCGCAGATGCATTATCATTATTAGAACTAGGAACACAAAAAATTCTACTGAAGAGAGGGAACTTAAGAGTTTCTGCTTTTAAAAGCTTTCTGGACTTATTTGGAACTTGTACAGGGACTACAGTGAGGCGTTCGCAAAAGCGATATCGCCACCACAAGTATGTATAATCTTACATAAAGCAGATATGATATGATATTATGCATTTTCATATTTTTCCAGTCTCAAAAACTCACTTTGCTTCGTCTTTGTTTAAGTACGTCCTCGTTTTGACGTCGTATTTTTCTGAAAAAGTAGAGGAAAACAAGTCGAAAAGAAATGCAGACCTTTCTTTGTTTTGTTGTTTTTGTTGTCTTCAGAAGAGAAAGTAAATGAAAAGAGAAAATGGCTGGAACAGAAAGTACAAGGGAACGAGGGAAAAGTTGGCAAAACGGTTCTTCCCATTTTTACTCATCTCTGTTTCGCTTGTCCTATTCAATCCTTTCAAGGATATCTAGGCGTGGATTTTAATGTGCTCTGTAAAATATTTTTTTGAGAGAAAGAAAGCTGCTACCTCAATTCGCCATTCTTGGAAATAAAAATTTGCATAAGAAATATTAAGGAGAGTGAAAGGGCAACGCTAATGACATAGACATGGTGTGGCGAGGCGAAGCGTGGAAAAAATTGAGTTAGTAATTTGAACAAAAAATGAATGAAATACAAATCTGCCTTGTCCCTATATCCCTAGTCTTGTTATTTCTGGTATCTCCGGAGTAAGACCGCTGGAATTACGTACGTTCAATTGCATTGTCCTCGAGGAAAAAAACGGAGATAGGATCAAGTTTAGATTGACAATAAAAAAGGAAGGGAAGAACATGTGTTTTCTACTGCTTTTTAACTACATTTCCCATTTCAGTTGCACAATTTGTTTTCACCCATATTGAAAGAAATAGATTAAAGCCGAGACTTAAGTCTTGGCCTTTTACACGCGGGATTTCGGGGAATAATAGATACATTGTTTATTTCGTGCACAGGGCTGTTACGCTATGCTCATGGAAGATTCTATTCCAGAGAAAGTTTAGGCCTTCGTTAGAAAACGCTTTTTGATGACCTGATACACTTTCCGTTTCGCGTGTAAACACTTAAAAGAACATGAGATACGAAGAATGATGGCACTCGGCTGCCAGTTTTATTTACATAATCTTCAAGCTTGCTTGCTTTTGCAAATTACGAAGTGCAAGAGAGAAAGGGGAAGATGAAAGGAATGCCAATCTAATGCTGAAAGTTTTACGATGTGTTTTTACTTTAGACAATACAAACACTTCTACAATGCATTCTCGGATTTTTATAAATGGAATTTATTTAGAAAAGTGTCTTATGAAAAGTTGTACAAAAGATGATTTGATCCAACTACAACAAGGAGCCAATCAAAAAAAAAAAAACAAAAGTTTTCTTTTTTACGTAACTAAAAAATAACCTGAGGAAACTTTTTGTGTATCAATACTTTGTTGGTCGAAGTGGTCACATAAGAAAAATTGGAAAAACTTTTTCTTGGAAGAGGAATCTCGCAACTTTTTTATTGGGCATGAATCAGAGAGGATTGATACTTTATTTATGGATGATCAATAGCAGAAAATGGAACATGCCAAGTTGGGATTCTTCACGGTGGACGATTCTGGATTTCTGTGAGAAAAAGTTGGAAACTTGTTGGGTAGAAGGAAATCATGTCCTTCTTCATGGCCTGTTTTAAGAAAGTAGCCAAAGCATCCGAATGGCTCAGTCAGAATATCAGACCGAAAACATGACTGATTAGGTACTCTGTTATGTAAGGTGTTTGAACATGCACGTTCATCTTTTGGCATTTTATATTTGCTCATCAAAAAAAAATTGCTTATTGAACATACGTGGCCTGGTTTTGATACTTTTCAAAACGGGAATTGCAATGAAATCAAAATCAAATATTAGCTTTCCTGCTCACCTCCTTACTTCTCGAAGAGCTTGCTTCAATTTCAATAATGATGGGAACGTGAATTTTTATGCGAAGGCATGAATCTCATTATTGAGCCGTGCAGTGGTAAGAAGATGATGAGCAAACAAAAAAGAACGAGTTATGTTGTTGATGAACATCACTCACTCAGCTCAGGTTTCCTTGATGCCAGGCCAGGAGCTGCTGCCACTGCCTCGAGAAATGTATGAGTCACAAGAGAACGTGTTGGATCTTGTTGCCATTTTCCCTTCCGTATAGAAAGCATGCATCCCCATTCTTCCCAAGCCCATCCTATTTTCTGCGGAATGGGATGGGATGAAAAAAGATTTTTGCTCATTCAAAAAGTTGTTTTTGTGTTTGGAAGCCATATAATAATATGTAACGCAACGGAGCATCCAGTTTCCTTCCTTCGTTAACATAATGGGGAATAGTGTGCTCACCGTGTTTCATACAATCCATCACTTTCAACTCATCTATAGATTCCTAGTTTACACTTATGTTCAGCAGGGGAGTTCAGTTTGAGTCGAGGCTTAGGCAGTTCAATATCATCCCGGTATTTTATTTTCTCTCTTGGTATCATCATCATCCTCATTTTCCCTTCACCTCATGCAAGCAAGCTATAAGCTAGCCATACTCATACTAGAATAGACCATGCCAGGTCAGGAAGGAAGAGTAATGTTTGCATGGAACATGAACAGAGAAAGAAGAGATGAGGGAAGAAAAGCGGAAAAAGAAGTTCTCTTTCTCTCCATCTAGCTGGATAGTAGGATTGGATTTGGTTTGGATCTCGAATTTTACCAGTTTAAAGGTAGTAGGGTGAGGGAATGCAAGTGAGTGTGTGTGGTGGTGCGCTTCTGGATTTTCCTTCTCACTCTCGGGCTTACTCATCTCATCATCATCATCGTCATCAACACCAGATATTTTAGGCAGCGGCAGTGCATTGGGATTGGGATTTTGGACCTGGACTGTTGTGTGTGTGTAAGGAATAGCATCTGTGGAAAATGTCAGAGTTTAAAACAGCATCGTCATCCTGAAAAAAACTTGAGCGTAGGAAACTTTGTTCTTGCTTGCCTGTTAGAATATAATCAACTTTTGGCGTTCGCCTGCCTGTCATTTTGTTAGTGTGATCACTGGGAACAGTAAAAAATAAAATGTTCCAGATTATAATGATAGTTCTTCATTGAAATCATTCGTAATAATAGTAATAGCGTACTCGCGGCTTATGGTTTATACGTGTTATAATCATATAGAGCATGAAGGTTATTTATGTGTGAGTGATGTTGGAATGCGCATTGTGAAATGTGGTGATGTGAGATTGGCAAAGCACCTACATTTACATACGTGCTCAAATAAATGAGAATGACCATCTCATTTTTCTGATTATTATTATTATGGCGATTTTCATTCAGATCCATGGACAATGTGTGTGCATATGTAAGTACATCCTAGTTTTTATATCCTACTT
The DNA here is from genome assembly GCA_027744415.1 of Seira ritae. Taxonomy (NCBI): domain Eukaryota; kingdom Metazoa; phylum Arthropoda; class Collembola; order Entomobryomorpha; family Entomobryidae; genus Seira; species Seira ritae. Next base: position 10,643 of record JAHZNI010002487.1, on the reverse strand, counting down.
AGGACGATTTAAATAAAAGTATCTGCAGCTGCATAAAGTCTATAGGCGATGTAAATCGTGACAAATAATATGTTCATGCATCGCATCTTCTCATTTAGGACTCTGCTTTTCCATCATATCTCTAAAGGAAATGAATATCATTGCTTGTTAATAGATATACAAAGCCCTTTCTTTCGCCGACTTCATTTTCATTTACTTTCACTTTCCCCTTTTCCATGAGAATCTTGTTGCCTTTCATCTCTTGCCAAAAAAGCTCACTAGGAAAAGGTATTTTAGCTTTCCTGGATAACGGAACATATATGAAAAAAATTAGAGATTTTTTTTGCAAATGTGCAATTTTTGGCGTCTATTCCCATTCAGCTCGGAAGTTCTCCTGTGAAAATATAGTAGTTTGTTTCGGATCCATATTTCTTCTGCTGAAAAATGTATGGCCATTAGTGTATCAGTAGGAGTAGAAGTCGAGACAGTTAATTACTTTTGGCATACGTTTTATGGGCAATTAGGCTCGTTCTATGGATAAAGCCCCCATTGAAAAAACATACTCTCCGGGCGAAACACTGTTTCTTTTTCGAAAATGTGAAAGTTTAGAGGAACGGAAGGAAAAGAAGCCGAGTTAATTTCCTGTTGATTACATTTGCGAACAAGCATTGGTATACTTATACATACTCGACTCTCTCACGCTAGAAATGATGTCGGCCAAACATGAAAAGCGAAAGGAGAGTTTGAGAGTTCCCAATTTTCTATTCTGAAAGTGTTGCGGTTTCGCGATCAAAAACTTTGTTTCAATGAAAGATCAACTTGTTTTGGAGCACCGAACCGTAATTCTTCAGCACTTACTAATAGAGTTAGAGAGTTGCCATTAATCGAGTTAATTACTTCGGAACAGTGGAGAACAAAGACTCTGTTGTGCTCGGTGAAAAATTGAAAGCGAATGTTTGTTTTTTATAGCAAGTGATCTGATTTCTGTTTTCCAGGTTCGAAACCGACGCTGCCGCCGTAGGCTGTAGTGAGCCTGTAGGAGTTCCGGAGTTTCCCGTCAGCCTCTTGGGAGAGACAGGCCACCATGGCAATGGCACCGACTTTGATGCTACCATGGCCCAAATTGATATCGAGGATTTCCACTCTGAAGATATCTTGCTGAGACTTCCTCCGTTGTGTGCTTCCGATTTACAGGTTGGTCAATGCACAACTCTTTTTTGCAACCCCTTTCCTTTTTACTTTTACGTCATTGTAAGTAGTGTACTGCCCCAGTCTGACAATCAATGGAATGGAATAATCCAGTTTGCATGCACTTTATGTAGATTGTACTTTGCAATGTTAGAGTAGAGAAGTTAGCGTTATCAGCAAAACTGGATCCTCTTCCTTCTTGACAGATAAGGAAAATCTGAGTGACAGGCATGCGGTTACTATGAACTGAGAAACATATATTAATTTAAACTTGACGTGACATTAATAAGCATAGGACTGGAAATCACCAGTTACATGCGTCAAGACAAACCACAACTAAAAACCAACTTGGAACTGACCCAGCCACTGTGGCTTTGTGAACTGACTTACTGACGGACATTTTTCTAGGAAGACTTCCGCGTAAATGCGGTTTTAGCGAAATTTCATATCACACTATGTCATATAATATGCATTTTTAACTATTCCTTGACTGTAGTAGTAATCCTAATCGTGAATAAACTAAAGTTGTAGGGAAGTAAGCATTTACTACTGGAATACATGGAACATGCAATAAGCTATACAAAATGAATATTTCATGACCACTTTCCTATTTCTTTTTTTTCTCTCTTGTCGCTGCAAACATTTTTCCTGCTGCTCGGTTTCGTGATGATGATGATGCCTGCCGTTGCTCCACATAATTATCATCATCTTCTTCTATTTTTGGCTGCACTTCCACTCCAAAAAATATCGACGACGAATACGACTGACAACATTTGAAAAAAACTAACATCTCTACCATTACTTTCACCACTCTACACCGTTTTTCTCCTTCCATTTCCGCACATTTTTCTCTGTCTGTCTGTCTGTCTCTCTCTCTGGCTCTTTGATGTGCATTTCTCTCATTCTCTTCGGCAGCAGGGGGAAACCATTGCAAGCATAACTGGCTCGATCTTACAGCATCTTGAATTTGAAGACTCGATGACTCCCAATTCACATTCCGTGGTACACAAATTTTTCACAATTTGTCATTGTCCAAGTGTCATTTTTGCATATTGTTGAAAGAAAATCTTGATAAAAATCATTAAAAAATTATAGTTTCTGCATTTTAATGGATTTATTTCTAAATTCTAGGACGAAGATCAAAATGCGCAGTCGATGGACATGTCGATCTGCAAATCGGAGAATTTATTTTCTCCGATGAATGAAAACCAAGAGGCCCTTCCGCTCTCCACTTTCTCTACGGACTCGTTGGACACACGAGCGGGAGAGATTCTCGCAACATGCATGACAAATCGCAACAACTACACAATAGCATTCCAAGGCATGGAGGAGTCGAACACGTCAAGCACCTACAAGACCGCTCCTGGAGAAGGATCGAGCTCCACGGAGCTCATTGAGAATGACACTGGAATGATGACAAATTGGCGGCAAGTGACTTCCAACAATTCCACGGGAAGCCAGAGGGGCTCTGTGGATAACAATAATGGCAGTAATGAATCAAGCACGGGAGGTGGCAGTGGCACTCCAAACAATAACAATTCCACCACGAGCAGGACAAGCTCTACTAGTTGGACTACGAGGAGATCTCTAATGACCCAGAGTTGTCCCCATCCTCCTCGCAATAATAATGCAATGATGATGATCACCGCGAATAATTTGGGTCTCTTGAGGACAAATCCACAAGCTGCCATTAAACTCTTTGACATTCAAAACGTGCAGACGGTTCAACTAGCCCAGATTTATCAGAGACATGTCATGCAATCCAGGCAGAAACAGTTGGGCTCGGGATCCTCAATGACGGACTCTGGGTCCATGACAAATACCAATAATAATAATGGACAAATGAATACTTCCGGCTCTGCTGGTTCTAGTCTGAACTCTGGGAGACATAATACCCCACAAATATTGGAGGAATCATGGAATAACAATAGAAATCCTATGCCTCCAACCACTCCCACCCACTACACTCATGCCACACATCCCCATCATTACTCAAAGTATCCAAGATCTCGAAGACATTCCTCATCGACAAGTACCTCATCAACGACTCAGCAGACGACAGTCAATACACAACTCGCGGATGCCGTGAGGAAGCTGAGGAGCATTGAAATCCAGACCTCCATTACTCTAGTCACTCCTCCGCACCAGAAGCATTATGGTGGAGGGAATTATGAAACAATTAGTGAAAATGCCCCACTCTCAAATCAAAGTAGGACGAGCAGCAGCATTGGAAGTCACAGTAATCATCGTCACCATTCCACATCATCCCATCATCAGCACCAGAGTCAGCAACCGCAGCAACCACCCCCAGTGTACATTTGCTACCCGAGTTACACGCTCCCTGATCTGAGATTCCTGGAACAGCATAGACCCAAAAATCCTGTTATATTGATGCCCCAAAGATATAAGAGTTCCAAGGGACTTAATAGAACGCAAACGTCTATGCAGTGCACTGGAACGAATGGCGGTGGGACTGGTGGTGGAGGTGGGTACGGAGGATACCAGAATATTCCAAGGGGACGTAGGCCACTCTCATGCAATGATATCGAGGAACTCCGCAGCAGAGATTTGAGTCACGTAAAGGACTGGCCATCATTGAATTTTCTATTACCGAAAGAGTACCAAGCGATTCTCGCGGAAATCAAACCACCGGAGAAACGTGAGCAACGAGACGACTCCGAAAAGGAAACAGCGGATATTAAGGAGGAAAGCTGTAGTCAGAATTATAATGCTCCCACAACCACCAACACATCTCCAGGAATAGCTAATAATAGTGGAGGAGAGGAGGCAGCTGGAGAAAGTCCAGTAATTCTCAGAAGGAGAATTAATGGAAACGCTAGAGCGAATCCAGCAAAGAGATATAGCATGAATGACGCAGCAGGATTCCTAGGTCAGCAACTACAACAACAGGGACTGGTGGGTGTGCAATCCAACAGGAATAGAAACGGACTGGCAGAAAAGTTCAAAAGATTTTCTCTCCAAGAGACACTCCCTGAAGTGGCTGAGATTACTTCGGAAATTGCGAAAAATCTGGAACAATTGGAAAGTTTGGCTTTGACAGCTACAACGAGTGCAGGTGTCGCAGATCATTATCATCAACATCATCAGTATGAGGAGACCATTGCGGAGTCTCATGCTAATCTTCAGAGCATGACGAGTAATAACAATAATGGAAGTAGTCCTAATGGCGAAAACATTCCAAGCTTCTCAGGTGGAATGTCCTCTGGGGAAGAGAGTACCACTAGTAGTCACCTGAACTGTCACAAGCGCGTGCCCACCAATACTCCAAAGCAGACGAGTTTCGTGGATTTTGACAATCACTTTCAGTTACGGAATCATGGATTTTTCGATGATGGAGGGGCTGCTGCAGCTGCCAGGATTATAGCTCATGTGGCTCCAATGTGCCCCAGAGGGACGGGCACTAAGGGAGCTAGTCACTCTCAGAAAAATCCCATTGATATGGCGCAAAAGCAAAGTAAGCCAAAGCTAAACTTAAGATAAATTGAATATTTCTACAGAAATATAACTTGCTCAAGTTGAATTTAATTCATTTGCAGGCCTAACTGATGCAGTGGCAGCTTCAGTAAACCAGATCCAGTCTGTGTGGGAGACGACTCAAGCAGTAAAGAATGTTTCTGGAGCATCATCTAATTCTGGACACAGTCCCGTTTCAAATGCATCTTCTGGAGGGGCCGACAACAAGAATCGCTTGACACCGACAAGTGAGACGGGAGGAGTTGTTGGGACGTCAGCTCTACAATCTCCGCACAAAAGCCTTCAACAAAGTATCATGTCACAAACACCCGCTGGGAAAGTCGTGCTGGACAGTCTCTGCCCAGCTCTCTACTCTCTTCTGAGTGATGGTCTTTGCCCTTTCCTCGACACGATTTTTGGCCGAGTTCCGAACACCGTGTGGCGTGTGGTTGAGGCTTCCATACAATATGGTCAGTGGCCAGTGGTAGTAAATATGTAGATGTACATAATGCAGAAGAGATGCAATGCAGTAAAAAAGTGAAAGTTTCTTCTCTCTTGAAAGAGAAATTTTTTATTGGTTTTTTTGAGAATTGTACGTGATAGGATCACATCCTGAAAAATCTCTACACGGCTTTTCTATTCTCAAACACTTTTTTTGTTACTTGACTTGACATGGAAAGAGGGATGGATGAATAATTTGCGAATCTTTTCTTGTGGCTATAGACTGAAATGTCCGTTCGTTTGTTTTTTACAGGCCCAACAGCACAATCTTTGAATGAACTCGTGCTCAGAATAAACAGTGAAGAGTTGCTTGCAGAAGGACCGATGAAATTCAACGCTTTTGTTTGCGGCTTGCTCAAGTACTATAAAAAGAAACATGACTATGACCTTAAAAATCTGACTTGCAAAATGAAATATTTATTTTTAATTCCTTTTCCTCACTTCTTTCCAGTCTTCGCAATCTCGGTTCTTGGCTTACATTCCTACGAACTAAGGAGCGTCTCTTGCGGACCCACTATGAGACAGACGCCTTTATGTTTCTGTGCAACACGACAACACGTTTCCTGTACGATCAAATGCTCGTGAATATGCACCTTTTGTCGAAAACTCCATTCCCATCATTCCAACTGGACATATTCCACGAGACGAAGTTGCTCCATCAGAGCATGAATCCAGTCACGCCCACCAAATCCCTGCCAGCCTCGCTTCCAGTTTCTCGCAAGAACTCCGTGAAGGGCTCAAGCCGTTACAATGCTGGCGGAGCAGGTTCCACAGGAAGCACTCCGAGAAAATCCACGTCCGCGGATGCACGACCAGTGAAGACGCAATCCAAGAATTCCAAGTATCATGCAATACCAACTAAAGAAGTCACAAATGAAACGGAGTTTCTCGGATGAGAGACCCAAGGCGGTGAAGGTTCAGCCCAGCACCATTCCCAAATCAAAGACTGCACAGAACATCACACACGACAGGACTAGTCATCAGCACCAGGCTCCTGGTGGTGGAGGTCCCACATCAACTCTGAACGCCAGACTCCTCTCCAGATTTCCCTCGAGGCCCAAGCTCAGTAACTACAGTCGGGCTGGAGGAGGAGGTGTTAGTGGTGGTGCTGCAGGTGGCAGTGCAGATGACGACGGGAGGGAAAAGGGTATGTCTGAACCAACCAAAGCCCAAAGGCCTAAATCCTTTGATGGTAGTCACTTGACCAATGTTGCTGGAGGAAGTCACCCCATGCTCCATAAAGGACACAGCCCAGATTCCAACAAAGACTCGGATCGATTCAGGAGACTGCAGATGCAGTGGGAACTGCTCTCCAGTGATGAATCCAGAAAGGGAACCACGTCCTCCTCCAATACTTCCAATACTACTGCTCCCAGCCTCGCTGGAAGCAAGATCCCTAGACCAATCAACTCCCCGACCAGGGCTAACATTACGACGCATTTGGGAAATGTTAGGCCGTCAACAGCTAGTAAGCGATGAAGAAAATGAAAACATTTGCTTCTGTTCTGGAGTAAAAGATATTACGCCTGTGAGAAAACGAATCTTTTTTTTGGAGTGGCCATCTATATTATTGATCTATATATACGAAACTTGTATATACCTAAACAGAAAATATCTTTTCTTGACAAAGAAATCTATCAGTTAAGGCAAACATAACAATCTCAAATCTATGCAAATTCAAGCTTGAACAAGCTTTAAGACAAAAACACATTGGAAACATTTTCGAACGCGATTTACTAACACAAGGAAGGGACTCTTAATTTGTAATATAATAATAAGTCAGCTTTAACATGTTCTAGTTATTTGCGAACAATTCAATAGATTTTTCTGTGTATGAAGTTAAAGGAAAAATCAATTTTTTCTGATATAAGATATGTACAAGCAAAAAATCTATGTTTAAGACAGGTATTTACAGCATAGTAAATCGAGTGAGCCGAGCGTGATTTTTCTTTGTCTGGCTTCAATAAATGTATTTCTAATTTCTAGTCCAGTTCACATCTTTATTGCTACAATATATTTGAAATCCAAAAATCAGTAGTGTTACCGCTGCCTCATTGAACAGTTTTTCTGTTTCAAAAGGTTTACCAAAATTCGCCGTTTCCACTCCAGCCATAGTTTTTATATTGCCAAGAAAAAATGTACCATTACCATATTATGCTGAAAAGTATGGAATCTGAATTTTTCAGTTTAACCCAAGTCAGGTCGGAACATACATAAGTAAAAATGTTAATCGCATAACAAAGAATGATTATTTCTCAAACGTATTCGTATTCATTGTGATAAGAAAAATTGAAGGCTTTATTGATTTGCTTGTTGTAAAGATATATTCGTTGAAGCATGAATTGCACCGCGCTGGTTGCTTCAATATGTCAGTTCATTGTCACGTAAAAAAACTCAAAAAACATTATTTATTTGCGTATTTCGAATCTCATTTCTCGCAAAGTAGGCTTCAAAAAGCTTGCATTATGTATTGTCAGTTTTATAAAAAATTGTGGTTTCTGGTCTTTTCATGAAAAATGGGGGATACATAAAGGTAAAAGCCATGAAATTGTTTTAGATGAATTAGTCTATTGCATAAATAGAATAATACGTAATCATTATCAATCATTAAAGTAGTTACGTAATTGAAAAAAATGCATTGTTCGTTGTATTGGATTGTACAGTAGTGCATATTGTGTATTAAAGAACTGTATCTTCTTCGAATATAATATCTTTTAAACTAAATTCAAGTGCATATTGTCGTCCGCAATTCCGGGCACCCGGAATTGCGGAC
>JAHZNI010002486.1:0-13724 GCA_027744415.1 Seira ritae | reverse complement strand
AATTTTGGATAAATAACGACAATTGCCGATTTGAAAGTTGCCAGCAGTTACTAGAGATATGTTAAAGTTATGGCTGGAGGACCCTTCAAGGTCTTCATTTTCTGGGCGAGAGGAAGGGAGCTCCTATGACCTATGAACAGTTCACTTGAGAAAACTTGAGAAACCTTATCTTCGTCAAAATAAAAATGTTGAAGTTCTTTTTGATCTTGTGAAATTGAGTAAATCCATGTAAATGCATCTTGGGCAACAGTCTTACTTTTAAACTTTGAATTCTATTTGACTTTACTAACTGGAGCTTGTTATCATCCTCCTTACCTACATACTGGTCTAAAGTGTTAATGGTAATATACCATGCTGAATTGCTGAAAACTAGGTCTTGGAAAAAGTGATGAAATTAAATTTCAATAATGCAACAAAAACAAGGGTAAACAAGTATACCTACCTAAATGCGATATTAAATACTTTGTAGTTACATATAAAAAATGAAGTTACAGAGGAAAGCTAACTTATGACTCTTGATATGATTGCAGTCTACTTTGAGTCAATCCTAAATGGGGTTGAGCTGATAGAAACCATGAGCAATTCCTTTGACGAAAAATGCCATGTTCGTGGTTTGACTTCAGTATGGCTCCTTTCTCTCGATATGATATTGCGGGTTTCGCGTATTCAATTCCTTTGAGTTCAATTGTATTTGCACTTCCCTCTCTTGAAAAGAAATTCATCATAGAAGTTCTCCGAAAGCTTGAAGCCCACATAGCCTATCTGGCTGTAGCTCACTAATTGCATTGAGCAGCCACCATGTTTTATTAAAAAGGGATCAGACAACCAGAAAATATAATAAATATTAGAGTTCAAAAAGATTTCTCGTGAAAGCGAATGGAGGAAACTAAATTATGTACTTCAAGAATTGAGCGTGGGCATCAGTATTTACTCAGCCGTCAGTAAAGAGACTTTGTTCCATGAACTAAATCAAATTTCAAAACGGTGCCCTTTTACCATGTACTTCAACTAATTCAAGGTTCCAACAAAGTCAAAGGACTTTGAGATTGAGATATTGATTTTAGGGATTGGGTGGTGGTAGTACTTAATACAACATTGAGTATGAGTAAAGGCAAGCATGGCTGGACAGCGCAGCGCAACGACATTTATTTTGGACTGAAGGAAAAATGGCTGAGGAAAAAAAATACAAGGCTAAGGAAATGTCTAACAAACAACCCAATTGCAATTGACTAGATAAGTTTTGTTTTGTCAAAATACATAGGTAAGTATGTTGAGTTAGGAGTTAGACTTCTTGGAATTGTAGGGTCAAAATAAGCGAGTTGGAAACTCAATTGTCAAGTTTTTCAGAATGTGTTGAAGGTGAAAGTCTGTCTCTTGTCTTCAATTCTCCAAATAATATTGTTGTACTGTACATCACTATATATGCGTGTATGTATGTATTATTTATGTTTAGTCTAACGAGATAAGAAGTGTGTACGTCTACTTCTAGAGTGGAGTAGATATAAAGCTGGATTAAGTGTGCGATAAGTGTATACGTAAGTATAAGTTTATTCTATTCTATGGAATATATGTGAACATTTTGAAAAACTACTCGAAGATACTACATTAAGTAGATATAATGCATTACGTCTTGAAAACCCACTCATATGCTATATCTCAAGTCACGTTATAATACGTTAGCGTTAGTGCTCCTCCATGGAAATAGTGAGAAAGGAGAGACCTCAAAATAATCTCAAGCTGCTCAAGTACTCCAATTTTCTCTGTCATCTCTTCACTCACGGAGAGCACAACAACAGCGATTCCGTGCCATCCATATAGCTTGCAGGAGGGAACGACAAAAAAACGACACACAAATAAGTGTAGGTTAAGTAGGTTTTGATTGCGTGAGTCGCCTACACATTCTACTCTTTTGCCCATAGGAAAAAAACTTTCTCTCCTCTCATCTCGTCCTTATGGCTCACTTATATACTTTTTAATACTGCTGCTTATCTGCTTTTTCCGTGAATGCCATTGTTAATGGTATGTAGTATTCGCGAATGAATGAGAGGGAGAAAAGGAAAATCAGTAGATCTTGAGGAAATGAGGCCACTAGTGACAGTGGGCATAAGTACATTATGTATTTGTTGACAGAGGAGAAAACGGGGAGAAAAACAAGAATTATGCATTTGGATAAGTGTACCTGACAAAACCAAATGATTTGTTGGCTTTCTTGAACGGGTTGAACTTAAGTTGTGGGGACAGGGCTATTTTACTATTTTATGTGCCTTTTCGTTATAATACTAATAAAACTTTTGCTGCAGGCTTGTACGTTAAGGGAGAGAGAAAGTGAGTTTGTGGCAGATTTAGGCTATGCATTTTATTTACGTTTCCGTTTTCATATGCATAATATCTATTGTAGCTATTAGCTTACTTCTCATTATTTATTTAATGACTTGAGGATTATGTAAATTTTGAAACTGTGCTCTAAGATGTGCATTTTGAAATGCCTGAAGAAATCAACGAGGAGGATAGTGGTTGCATGAATATTAATGAAGGCTCTTCCAAGACCAAATATTATTAATTATGCATGGGCAAAAATTAAATGGAAATGCAGGGGTTTTGAACGGCAATGAGAGTCGTTAACTTGTCTGAAAATTGCAGGTTTAAAATTGCCTACTGTTCATTACCTTGTAAATGTCTTCCCAAAATATATTAAGATGATCAATGATCCTTAAAGGCCAATAAATCCTTGTCATTTTAGCTCATGAGCATGATTCAAACTTTAAATTAACTGGGTTTCTACAGAATGCATAATACGAATATAGTACCTAAACTTACATAATTCAAGAATTGAAAGTTATTCCTTACACGACCATTAGATTTTATTGTCAAAATGAAAATTGTGTTCAGTCTAGATCTCTATTGCTCCTTCTTCTTCACTTTCGTGATTTAATTCCGAATGCAATGCACTCGAATTTTTTCTTGAAAAAAAATCATCACGTTTGCTCCTTTATCGACTGTACAGTGTGTCTTAAAGGTGTGTGCACCTCCACAAAGTTTTTTTTGTTCTCCTTCTTTCGTTTGAGAGTGCTCATGTCAACCCTGTTCACGTACTGCTGGTGTATGAAGTAGTAGGGAAGTAAAGTAAGTTCAACCAGATATCAATTGATAAACTTGGTGTAATGCTCAAACAGAGAAAACTTCTAAAACGTCAATATCCTGAAAAATGTGAGGAAGAATAGGAAGGAACAAAAGGTATCTAATATTTCAGAAGTAAGTTCCTCAGAGAGACTTTCTCCAGGGTCCAACTACTACTACCACTACTTCTTCTACTATTCCTACGTTGAAAGCAGAAGTCGCTGAATACTACTTACCTTCAGAAAAGAGGATATATCATAGGAGTTAGATAGATTGAATTGCTTTTGTTCTCTCACTCACTCGTTCAGAGACAGCCTTACTACTTTTTTCCTCTTCTTTGCCGAAAGTCAAAAGTGGTAATGTAGAAGTTGGCCCAGAAAAAAAAGAAAAACGTTCAAAAAGAGAATGAAATGGAGAAAGCAAAATAGTAAAAAAAGGAATCATGGAATGAGAAACGATAGCAAACAAGACAAAAAAAAGTTGATAGAGGATGGATATAGGTTTCTCTATAAACTGATTCAATAGTAGTAGTAGGAGCAGTGAAAGCATTTACTTTCTCCGCATATCCATCCATGTCTGTGAAGAGAAGATAAAGGGCACCTATGTAGATTTGTAAGTTTGGTTAGTAACTTTAATCCCAAGCAAGCATGCAGGCTGAGTTCCTTTCTTCATGCAACTCCTTCGCCAAAAGAGTTAAAAAGGAAAAAAGACTTTATACTTTCTCCTTCTTCTTTTCTTCCTTTGTAAGCAGGATACTATGATTACACATATTGCTTGAAACAGCAAGATTTCGAGTTTTTTTTCACCGTTTTTAACTCAGTTGATTTCTGACAGCATTGTTTTCCAAGAGAGTCCCATACATCATTCATTCCTCCTCATAGCCCATTACTAGAATACACGGTATTATCTTTCCAACTTTTTTTTATTCTCCCTTGCTTTGACTTCATCGCTTTGCTTTATTTCTCATATCCCAGGCCTGGGAAAAAACGTAGAGCTTTCAGAGGTAAAGGCAAAAACGGTAGCGTAAAATGAAAGGAAAAAAAGTTACACAAGGACGATGACAGGCAGGCAGGCAGAGAGAGAAGGCACTTGCAAAAAACTGTAGTAATAGAGAACGGCCTTCATCCTTCAACAACCTCTCATTTTGTTTGTTTCCTTTCCTACACTTGTTTCACTCATTTTCCTTCTTTCATTTATTTATTTTTGCACGTAGGGAGACTATAAACACGTACAGTTAAGAATGATACCCCTTTGATATTCTCTCTCGTTCCGAGAAGGCATTTTTATTTCCATGCTTGTTTCCCTCGAAATGGAACAATTTCAATGGGAACATATCTACCTGAGTGGTATCATGATGATGTGATGCGTGTGATGTATGGCTTCCAGCTCCTTTTGTTTCTTTTTTTCTACTGTCTGTCTTTAAAAAAAATTGGATGAAGTAGTATAGTTCTTTTCCCTGGATCATGACGAAAATGAAGGATGTTCATCATCATCATCATTGAGAGCTGCAATAAAAAAATAATACTAATAACTTGCTACACACGTCTCGTCTGCTTCGCTAAAAAGGGAATGATAATTGAAAAGCGGTAGTATAAGTTGAAAACAACGGGGAATAAAGTTCCGTTTCGCTAAAAGAGAAGAGGATGAAATGAAGAAAGGTGTTTGATGAAAGAAGAAATAGCTTTCCGAAGAAAGGTATTTTCTCGACGTGATGAAATCATTTGTTCTTATGAGAAATCTCATTTGGAAGATAAAACAATTTTCTGAGAAATGGAGACGCGTGCCTAGTTACAAAATCTAGTTTAAAGATAATTTAGTATTACTTTATTTTGCATCTTGGACACAACTCATAGTGGCGGTAACGATAAGTCTGGAGACTCTGTTCACCTTTCTCTAGAGTGGTTGTATTGTTAAAGGAACACAAATACTTTGCAGAAATAAATGAATAAATAAGGTTCAAAAGGATTGAAAACTTATGGTATTTTTTTCTTAATTTTCTTCCAGGTTAAAGATCAATTTGTGAATGAATATCCAGTATTTGAAGATGGAACAAGAGGGAATTGGGTGAAGTCTGGTTTGGAGTTGGACACAGATGCAAACAGTTTTCGGGGCGGGAGACTCAAACTAAAATGCATAGCCAGTGTTTACTCAATTTACAAACGGGCTTCGGAGCTGCAAATCGAGGAGGAGAAACCTCGTTCAGCCTCCGTCTTAGGGTCGAAAGACTCCTCTTCTTCGTCTTCAGGGAATCAAGGGGGACTGAACACATCAGGTAAAAACTAAAATATTACATTTTACTTTTGGCATTTATGAAAATCATAATATATTATCTTCATAAAAAACTATATATGCATCCCACAAAATTTTTCATTTTGCCTTCATGATGCATTAGAAACGATAGAAAACAGGCAGCGGCAACTTTTTGATTGAGTGCACTCCTTGTTTGCATTACTCTTTACTTCAGTTGTTAGACATTCATTCAGGAAATTTCTAAGNTGTTAGACATTCATTCAGGAAATTTCTAAGGTGTAGCCAAGTTCCGGCTTCTTCTCTCAGAAAAGTCACATGAAAAAATAGAAAAAAAGTAATGTAATCAAATTTGTGTATGCATATAGATTGAAAAACTTTTTTTCAGATCCAATTTGTTTACAAATACTTTCATTTCTGCTGCACACAACTTTTGAAAAATGCAACTGACTCAGCCTCAGTCCCTCAATTCTAAAACTTCTCTAGGAAAAATGGTTTTTATTTGCAGCTGCATTGAATAGTTCCATTCAGTTCTGCATAATAATTCTAATATTATGCCATGCCAACAACCTATAAAATAATTAGCGAAAAGTGGGCCACATTACGTCACCAAAAACTTTTCTTTTAAAGAGGAAACATTTAAACTAATCTATAAAAATGTTTTTTTCTGTTTCCTGATTTTATAGGTAATAGCAAGTCGCATAGTATTTCAGATACATCTTCTTTATCGTCCAGTCGTACAGTTAAGGCATCTGTCCAACTTCTCTCCATTGTGAATACATTTTCCCTCGTCGTACTACCCTTCTTTATAGCATTTCCGTCACCTCTCTTTCTACATCATCTTCATCAGCCCTTGCAACCAACTATAGTATCGTCGAGGTAGAGTAAAATGGTAGGAAAAATTATATAGTTTTAGATATTAAAATAACAAAAAATGTTAGATTGTATGAATACTACATACATACAACGGACAAACTTTTATGTAATGCTCTCTACCATTATGTATGTCAAATATGTACTAGGGCCCGTGTAAATATCCATGTTATTATTTCATTTGCGCAGCTTTACTTCTGATTCGGATAATGTGAATTCAATCCAAACATTTTTTAAGTTCTCATTTGAAAATTGTAAAACGCAATCCGATTTATCAAATACTGTAAATATTATGTACTTGTGTATTTAAATAATACGAGTACTTTCTCAGTAAAATGTAGGACAAAATTACGGAAAAAGTACTTTTTATTGATAAGGGAATGAATCCGCATGTAAATAAGGAAGTGGCTTGATATTGATATAAATCACGATGGAAATGGTATAAAATTCGAATCAATCAATGTCATGAATTTATTTCTAAATTTTTGAATTGTTATCGCAGTGTTGGACTACCTACTACTCTATTAGACTTGAATTTCTTTGAAAGATCACTTTCACATTCTCATTTTACGTTAAGATCTATGTATGTAAGTGAAATAGGAGATTTTTTAGAAAGAAAATATACAAAAAAACTTTTTCTGGCTGAAGGACCAGAGGAAAGCCAAATTGAAAGTTAGCATAATAAGCTAAGTACAATATTCTGATATATTATGTAGTAATATTATGTATATGTATAAGGGTTTATAGATCTATGCGGAATGCAAAGATGTTTTTATTCAAACGATATAATATCTTCAGGCCGAGAGCGAAAGGATGTGTGAATGACATTAATAATCAAAAACTTGCATTTTATATTATCATTGTGATTGCGCGGAAATGATATTATTGCACCTGTTGTTGGTATAGGAGACAACAGTTAACCAGAGTCTATGTACGTTTTAGTTTTCTCATAATATTACTAGCATTTTGCATGGATTTGCGAACCTTGGTTGACTGAAGTCGGCGTGTTGTGCGGTCGACTATGTACTTAGTTCTTTGATGATGTTGATGTCATTGATATTTAGTGATTAAATAGAAAAGAGGTTTAAAGAAGTACAATGCGTCCTGCTTCTTGTAATTAGAAACTATTTTTACCGGTCGCACCTTAGGCATACTTAAGTTGTGCTTGAATTTCGGTTAAATATTTATTTAACTTTCACTGTTTTAACTGGCTAAGGTATCCTGTCAGTTTTCCAAGATCAATACGGGACACTCATGACTTTAGAAGGACAACACATGTCTACATGGACATGGGCATGCTTAAAACAGTAGTAAACCCATGCAAAGTCGACTAACATTCCATACACATGGACACATGTTTGCACTGAACTACAGTTTCAGAAGTGGAAATGATGGGAGTGAAAGCACAGCAAACATTTTGAAAACTAGGGCAAGTAAAGTCAAATGTCAAGTCCTAACTCAACTTCATCCAGACTACTCCATCATCTTTCCTGCTTATTGGAGGAGGAAGTTTGTTTACCATCTCGCATGTGTAGTATGCACTTCATTCAACATTAGCTCGAGCAAATATCCGTTCACTTTGGGATACATATATATTTTTTTTTGTGGCATCTGGAGAAAAAATTCTACTTGAAAAGGAGTTGCACTGGATAGAGTCTCTTCATTTAATATAATCCCCACTTTTCATTACTTTCTCCATACAGCGCAGTAAACTAATCCCACGAACTCATGTTCTGAAACGAAGTTTTACTTTTCAAAAGCCATCTAATCTATTTCAGAGACATTCAAAAGAGAGAAGAAAAAATGAAAATAAGGATTTTAACATGCTGCAGATAACCGAACAGATTTTCAAGCGAGGAGATCCTCGGCGAACGTATTACGTATTCAATAGGTGAAATTTCATCCCTTGAAAAAGCTCAGCCCACGTATATTCTCTCAGATTGTGAGTCTCACGTATCTGCCAACGTTTAAAAAGGCGTTTCGGGCTGTACCTCGTGGGAAATTGCCGTTACCACTTCTATATTTAATTTCATGCGAATCTTATGCATACTAATAACCTTAGCAGATTCACACAAGAAGATGCATTTTCAAGAAACCAGCTGCCATTTTAGGAACCACATTCAAATTCTGCTGAAATATCAAATTCAAATGAGATCTTAAGATAGCTCCTTCCACTCTCTCTCCCTCCTTTTGCAAACTAGTCAGATTTCACTGGGTTCTTGAGTGTCTATGTGTAGGAGTGAGTGGGCATGCATATATCTATGCAAATTTTGCGAGGAGGGAACGGAACGAGTGGCGGTTTGGTTGCTTTGGTAAACTGTGACAAATAGCGTATAACATGGCTTAGGCATTACGTGTACGTAATCAAGACGGTTGGCAGTTACTTGTCCCTTCCCAGAAAAGTGGTGAAAGCTTTCTCTAAAAAACATGTGATCTCAAAAAAAATATTTTAGGCTTTATGACAATGTATCCGGAAGAAAAAAATCATCAGCGTGACTAACAACAACAACCTATCTGAAAGTTAGACAAATCAGTAGCTACTCAACAATTACCACACGAGCATATTCCACTGACTGCACTATTTAAAAAATTCTTCGCGTATAACAAGAAGAGCCACTTCTACATGCATTATCCTCAAGTTGACACCACTCCCATCTAGCTGTGCATCTTCTTAACATTCACACAGTGAAAGTACCTAGGCGAAAGCAAAGCTAAAGAAGTAAGATCAGAATTTTGCTCTTCCTGCAAGGCAAGTACATTTTATTTAGATTTTGCAAACAGCTCGTACTAACTGGCATAGGTAGATTAATCCTAATTAAACTTACTACTTACCATGTTAATTGTAAAAACTATAAGGAAACTTCTCCAACATTTAAGTCTGATGTTAGAAGGTGAGTGAGCGAATGAATGGAAATAAGCATAAATTAGATAGGTAGGTAATTGTGGAGTCGAATTCGAATTCATAGTTTACTGCTTTTCAATCATTTTACTTAAGAAATTAGAGGTCAGGTCCATACAATGTTTGAAGTCGGGTAATCGGTAAACCCCATGATATTTTTAATGGAACTCTAATTTTAATATGTCATCCTTTACATAAGAGAACAATTCATTGCTACCGCTAATACAATCCTGTACAAAGTTTGTCTGTGTATGTAATATTTTGTAGATATCCATCATAATTAATTATGTTTAATGAATGCCGGTATCATGTAAATTCATAAAGGGATATTATAATATTACTAAATTATATTATTATGATGATGATGATTGGATGGTGTACATAGTTTTGATACAGATCAGGAATCACAAAATCAGTACCGATGATGCTATAAAAAATAAACATACTTAGCTTTTACTTCCCAAATTTTCTGGACTAGTTTACTAAAAAAACTCTTATCTCATCATCATAAATTTGTAGGGTTATAATCCGGTGATGGTGATTCTCGAATCCTGTTGCTGTTTGTGAAAGCAAGTGCAACGAACTAATTTAAAATAATTTTTTCTTCATTTTTTTGGTTTGTTGAGTGAGTGTACTTATCTAAAATAGTAAGTGAGAAAGAACGCTGAATTTTCAAAGTGTGTAGGAATGTATGTTTGCCAAATAGTGTGATGCAATGCGGTAAATACTAATAGGGTTTATACAGTATTCATAGGCTGTTACATAATTTTCTACAGAATTTAAACTCGTTACAGTGGTGTAATGTATAAATATTGCTTAGCATGTAGTTCAAATAAATATCTAAAAAAATAAATTATGTAATTAAGTTAGACAAACAATTATTTTGAGCAGTTTACGTTGTAGTAGTTTTTTTCTTGTAAGTAAGTATATGCAGGCATGTAAGGTACTGTACCCAAATTCGAAGCAGTTAAATGTCATATGATAATGTATGCGTTTCTTTTTTAAAACTTCCCGAAAAGGGCTGTATTTTTCTAGTGGACTATCAAACAAAAGTGTGAATGTGAATCCCGAATCCCAATTTTCCTCAACTGTATTGATTTAGAGTGTTTATGAGAACTCTATGCCCATAGGCATAATTACTATGGATGCGGAATGTATAATGTGTAAGTTTTTACTGCAATGAACTGTGCTATCATCGATGCAGGCCAGTCTAGAGTACTGAAGAATTGGCTAAGTCTAGTCACCTAATTGTGCGTAAGTATTAATAATGAAAATATTTAAAGTTTAATTTTGGCAAAATTCACGCAGTTATTCATCATTAAGGTTTAGAGGAATGAGCAGTGTAAAGTAAGTAAAATGGCATATTTTTAAGGAATTTGTTTATTAAAGTTAGTTATTGAAAACCTAATGGTTAACTACTAAGATTTCGTCATGGAAGAGTGAAAGGTCTATGATGCTGAATAAGTGTGGAAACCTATTTTATATTGCGCAACTTTAATTCACCATGTCTATTGTGGTGGACAGTTGACTGGATACAGTTAAAGATCGCTTGTCTATTATCGCGAGTAGGAATGGGTGGGGCAACCTGAACAAATTCTGTTTCTCTATATAGATACCAACAGGTAAACCACTCCAGTTAGTGGCTTCATCAAATTGTTTTGGATCTACTTTTTTTGTTCATTCAATTCAAACCAAGGATATTACAAAATGGTAAATAATATTATATTGTATGAACTTTTTTGCATACTATACTGTACAGATATAAAGAACCTAGAATGTAGAACTTTTTTTCTTGATGTATGCATATTATGCACTTGAGTAACATTGAACTACAAAAACATATTACCTATTATTATTGTACTGTATATGTATATGTAATGATATTTCTCTTACTTGTGTACATTCTATTCTAAAAAAATGGATGTAATCTTACGAAAAGAATGTAAAAATGTACTATTTGATGAGAAAGTAAAGAGAAAAGAAGTTTTTGAATGTGATGTGATGATAAAAAAATTTCGAATAATATGGAGAAAATGGAATGATGAAGTCATGCATAAACGAGCACATTATTTTCCTTTTTTTGCCTCTGATTGTATGAAATAAGCTTAAAATCACATTTCTACAAAAATAAATATTGTACAACTACATGCATCCGTACTTAGGGTTGATTTGAAGCATGAAAACGGAAAATGGAAATATCTTTATGAATGCCTGAATAAACTCGCGCTTACCATTATGTACTATATTACTACGCATTCTAATGCTATAAGTACATGTCTGTCTGACACATAGTATAGTAAATAAATATGCACTTCCTCCTTATTGGAAGTTTCTCAATATTCTTTTTCCTTATTTTTGTAAATCAGAGAAAATTCTGAATGTCTGTCATTTCTTTTAAAGTTCTACCTTTCTTTGCAACCCAACCCCGCGGCTTAAATGCAGTTTTTAAAGGGGGATATGATATAATATGAGTTTCCAATACTTGAAAGTTGTATGCCATTCCATACAATAGTCGAAAATCTTATTGCCAATGCCCGAGGGAACTTTTTTCTTTAGAATCCATCAAAAATGCATCATTTTAATATGACATTCTTCTCAATCACCTCATTTCTCCCCGACGTGCTTTCTTCTGATGCAGTTTCCTTTTACGACACTCACAAACAACGTACCTACCTACACACATCCCTACTACAAATGAAATGATTCTCTTGTAAATCTT
The DNA here is from genome assembly GCA_027744415.1 of Seira ritae. NCBI lineage: Eukaryota > Metazoa > Arthropoda > Collembola > Entomobryomorpha > Entomobryidae > Seira > Seira ritae. The sequence continues at coordinate 1,869 of JAHZNI010002486.1, read as the reverse complement.
ATCACATATCCTGAACAAACAAATTCCCAGCGGGGCAATGCACACAAAACGTTTTTGTTGCACCAAAGGTAAAATTAAAGTACAAAATGTTGGATTCTGCATTTTTCAATGCACTTCGCTGTTAAGAAAAGGGAGAGTGTAAAATGAGTACATGTTTGGCACTTGAAGTAAGCTCACATTATACATCGTTGATCTTCCAAAAAATAATGCGTGGCATGGCATAGCACAGTATATATTTATGTACAAGAAGTAAGCATTTCGTGCTGGCAATGGCATCCGATTGGCTCCATTAAAGTGTGAAATTCGAATCTGAATCTGGCAAATCAGCTCTTGAGGCAAGGACGGGACTGGTTTATCTGGTGAAAGCATTGGCGACATATCTATTCAGGAGGATTTAAGATGCTTATAATATATTTTTTTCAAAGTTACTGACGCAATGTCAATGAGCAACCTACCCCTTTTATTGGTAACACACTTGTCGATCGACCCTCTTGTTAGGGTGGTTCTACCTGTTTTGTCGCTTTTTTGTGAAGAGAAAGGAAGAATACAACTGGTGCTCCCCTGGCGTTTTCTTTTCTTCGCGTCACAATATCATCGCCATCACATCATCACCTGTTTGTCAAATTCAAATCCTTCCCCCTTCTTTCTGCTCAGCTAACTTTGCCTTCGATCGACCCTGGAGAGTTATAGGGATTCACACTATTAGTTATGTGCATTGCATATTATGGCATAATGAAGTTTGCATTACATGGGTAAGGTATAGTTCATTTTTTTGAAAGATATTTTTTATACCAAAGACAAGAATTGGGGAAAATAAAAGTCAACAAATTCTCTGTTGTACGCCCGAATGGTAAGATGAAAAGTTAGAAATCAAAAGGAAGCTAAAAATGTTCAGCCTTGGAGCACACATGATTGAAAGATGATGACGCTACCGGAGACACACAACGCAACCTGAGGAAACGGGCGGGTGGGTTGGTTGACTAACTAAGAAAGCGAAATGTAAACCGATTTGAAGAGGGAATCATCTAAAAAATTGGAAAATCGAATGACTTCCTATCATCTGTTTTAAAGGGGAAGGGAGTAAATAGGAAAAGAAAAGGGAAAAAGATTTATTCCTCTGAATGGCTTCTATGAAAATGAAAGTTATAAAAAATCCAAGCCATTCTTCCCTTTTTGGAAAGATTGTCACATCTTCATATACATAGTATGAGCAGCTTGATAGGTTTTTGTGACTTGGATATTATTATGATTCGTCTCAGAACATTTTTACGCTTTTGTGGAAGAAGAAGAATCTTTTTTAGTGTCTTCAAACAACAGAAAGCTTTTCTCTCCCCTTTTTTTTATCCCTCTCCCTCGGTGGCAGTTGAGAAACTACACACACATCACGTTCACACATGCAATATTACGTCTATTATGCTTCACGGGACCGAGTGTAATAATTTTTTGAACGAGTTACGTTTTCCTACAAAGAAAACGAGAAAGAGGGGAACAATCAGGAAAAAATGAAAAGTAAAAAGGAACATTATTTTTTTTTGTTCCTGGATGGCTACCCGTGGAATAAATGAGTTTTCCACTGGAAAAAATCAAAAAAGAAAAAAGGAATTCATGTACGAATGTTTTTTGTCATTAAATCTCAGTTTTACTGTCATCTATTTCATGCTATTACAGAGCACAAAATGGTTACGTAATGTCCACTAACCCTTTGGAGTAGGGTTGAATTGTTCCTTTTTTGACTGTGCCATGCCACCCACCTACCCAAAACCACACTCAAAATTTATTCCGGACATGATGACCGACCGACCACCGAAAAATGGATTTTTGGGGCTTACCTTCCAGACAAATTTCTCCAATTCTTTTCCACTTGTTTCA
>JAHZNI010002484.1:0-13151 GCA_027744415.1 Seira ritae | reverse complement strand
TATACATAGTCTCTCTCTTGTCGACATATGATCGGAATTACTAGCCTAATGATGCACGTGAAACAGACTTCTTCTTCTGACAACATAACATTCGCTTCTCTTTAAATGTAGTTTAATGTTGCCTTGTATAAATGAGATACAAAGGGAAAACAATGACTAAACGTAAATTGCTAGTCCCTTCAACTCAACTCCCAATGAAACCAATAAAATCATATAAAAAAGTTAGCCAATACTATATACTTAAACAAATGGGGAAAGGAAGATGCACTAAGATGGTTTGACTTTCATGCTCAGATAGGGTCCAGCTAGTCCAACCCTTTTCCTGCTCTATTTTCTCTCTTCTGGGAAGCTTTTTGTGTCATTCTAGTCATGTTCCAATAAAGCGCTTGTGGTGAAAAAGACAATGGAAGGAAATGAGCAACTCAAGAGTCATAAATCTCAGCACAACTTTATGCTACAAAAAACCCAGACATTAAAAAATTCAGAGGTTTGCCTAGACAAAACTTGATAGGACTGACTACTGTACTCTGGGATGGCCAACAGATAACAACGATGGTCAACTGGAAGCCGTATTGCAAGCATTTTGTCCGATGGAACAAGACTGTCCGAATGAATCTATTATAATGTACATACATATACCAATAGTTTGGGATCAGATCGAGCGTTGCTTTGTTTTCGCAAGAATGAACCGGGTTAAGGTGGAAAGCGTGATTTAAAAAAAAGCGCCAAGTGGCAAATCCTTCTCGCAGGTGAACCGTGTTATTCATTTGTAAAGAGCGAAAATAGGAGAGAAAGGTACGAGTACTAACCTTCTCCACGGAATTCCAGAGAAGAAATATGCTTGCCAGGGCTCGTACGAATCCGACGCAAATTGAAAGAATTCCCAAGCACACAAGATAGTTGTGATAGTTTGCCAACGGAATAAGTTTTCTCGGACCCGTATGACTCACAAATGGTGGAGGTCTCCTCCCAGATGGGCCTTTGCCCATTGAAACCGACGATAACGGCCAGTTCGACCCTGATCCTCCATTATTTCCATTGTTTTTAGATTGTGATGATGATGATGACGACGACGATGATGATGAAGTTGCTGATGGTGCTGAAGAGGCTGATTGGATTGATGATGATGAGGAGGAAGATGATGCTGAAGAGGCTGCCGTTAGGTACACGGAAGATGTGTCAAATAGACTTGACTGAGTGCTTATTAAATCGGGGTCTCCAGCCCCAGCCACGGTATTGTGAACAGACAGCGATGGTGGGCCAGGTTGCCGGAGTGGCGGAGGTTGATGCAGCTCGTACACCACTTGGTTCTTTAGGGGAAGCTCGGTATTATTTGTTGTCACGATAATAGTCCAAACTCCCAGACAGCAGAACACTAAGCCAATTAGCTGAAATTGTGAGTGAATAGACGTAAATATATGAATTTGAAAAGGAGTTAATGAGATGGAACATTGTCGCGGCTTTGCTTGGTAATGTTACAGTCACGGTGATTTAATTAGGGCAACTTACAATGGAGATGATCGACACGATTTTTACGCCTGTGGCTGCTGGGAGCTGGCAGCATTGTAGACAATTCCAACATCTCTTGCAAGCTCCGGAATTTTCCTCATCTCCTTGTTGGATATCTTTTTTCCCCATATTTCAGCTTCAGTTATAACGATGATGAAGATGATATTTAATTTATTTCGAATGTTTATTACTATTCAAGTGACAATTTTTGTATTTCTTCTGGAATCCGTCTCTCTAGATTTGAGAGGTAGTTTGAGACTAGTTGTTAACTCGATTTGGATTTTATTTTCAGAAAAGGATTTTTAGAAGTGAAAGGAATGTCTGTTCTATTTATTGTCTTCTATCTTTTGAAATGAAGCTTACAACGCAATAAAGTGCTTGATACTCAAAATAATGAATTGAATTTCCACTCCATTCTCCTGTTTTACCAAGTGCTGGTTCCTTTTTATTCAAAAAATATTAGAATTTCGTCAATTCAAGCAAGGATGAGAGAAAGTGAAAGAAATATAGATGTCAGCTCAAATGAAATGAGATCCGAGACCATATTTAGAAAATCTGTGACAAGATGATCGATCAGAAATTCCACTTGATTTTAAGTAGTTATTTGAAGAAAATACAGCCGAGTTCTATACTACATAAAAGTATTTCCGAGGAAAATCCAATTTTTCTCTCTAGATATTACTTAGTGCACCTCTCAGAAATGTTAAATCCAACGTGAAATGGCAGTTTTTTAAGCGGCAAGGTATATGAAATATTATGTATGTTCTCAACTCACTCAGCTCAACTCAAGTTTTTTTTCACGAATGACCTGATCGAAGTATTTCTGCTTACTTCGCGAAAATTGGACCAGCTTTTTTCTCTCTCCCGGACTCGGTCAAAAGAGAGATTTTTTATTCGTCGCAATCTAGTGGAGAATGTGAATGTTGCTAGTTTTACAGAAGAGAACTTGCTCAGCACTCTATGTATGCTTTCAATGTGAGATCCAAGAACGAACTGAGTGAAAATCTGGAGGTTGGGAAGGGAGAAAAGATGCTGAATCCGACGATGGCCTGGTTCAATCATACATTTCTAGAGATGCTGCTGCCTGCTGCCGCTTCATTTTAGCTTCTCTCACTCATGCCATGTACACACTTTCTCCGTTCACAATTCTCTAACGGAACAGGGTCCGCACAAAAATGAACAGGAGTATCAAAACTACTCATATCTTACTTCTTCTTCCAAAAGTATTGTGGAAAGCAACGCGACGCAAAAAAAGAAAATATTCTCTCTTCCACACATCCTTTTTCTCTTCCTTTTCCATTCTTGTAGTCCAGAGAGAAAGTTCCTTTTCTGTGTAAACTTTCGAAACTTTTTTCCTGCTCTCCAAAACAAGAGAAAGGGAAAGAGATGCAACACCTTGCCAACTCAGACCAAAATGTTGAAACATTTTTCTGAAAGAACAATACGCGTATCTCTCAAGTACCTTAACAATATATGTAAGTACTGTATGGCATTCTAACTCGATATGTGTGTCTAGCTTGGTCAAGAACTCACTGGCGAAGATGATTTGAAGGATGCATCCCAAAGGTACAATTATTCTAGAGATGAAATGAGAGAACGAAGAATGAATTTAGATTCAGAAGAGGTACATAGTCATTCCGCAAAAGATGTTTCAACAGAAACGAGAATTTTGTTGAAAAGAATACTTTTTGCTGGCATAAGCCTTTTTGTGGACAGAGTGATAACAAGTACACTTTGGATTGTTCGTGGAATGCGTTACAGAAATTATTCCATGCATAAAAATTTGTATTGTGCAAGTGAAATATCTGACCTCAAATAGAAATAGACATCCGATTCGGGAAACCAAAATAAAACAAATGTGGATGTCACGGCGAAAGTTGTATGGTTAGGATTACATAATGTCGTGTTACAGTCACTGTTTCAAGTTGCAACTTTTTCCACTCACTCTTCCTATCTGCACTTCTGTACAAGATGTCATTTACTTCATATCTTATTCCGGGGAGTACAATGTTGAGTGTTATGCAAGCGATCTAATTTTTTGAACATTTGGGCAAAAAACTTTTTCATAGTGTTTTATCTTCGAACTAGCGGTACAATAATAATGCAAAAGTAAGAGCAGGCAAAAGGTTGATGTAGAGAAAAGGTGAAATGTTTGTGTGTGACCTCACTTCAGTTTTGTGGCCAGAGAAAAAATACAAGAGTAATTTTTGAAGGAAAAGCCAGCAACCTCGTTTCTTGCATTCCATTATTCTTTCCTGAGACTTCTTTTTTGTCAGAGCAGCGTATAAAAGACCTTCAAACTACCAATGAGATTGCATTTTTTCCTGAAGCCATGAGGGAAAACTAACCGAGTACCTGTTTTTAGGATATTTTTCTTGACGCTTTTCCATTTCTAAAATCTTTTCATTTGCGCTAATGAGTCTCGACTTAAACTCTCACACGGTAATGATGCAATGCATGAGGAAAAAGCGTTCGTAGCTTAGCCCTGCAAAAAAGTCAACCTTTTAAGGAATTCCAGTTAGCTTAGGAGAGACCTTTTGAAAAGCTTTATTTAGCACAAGAAGTTTTGTGAACAAGTATGTAGTAACCCATTTTCTCTATCTCTCCAGATGGGAAGTAGAAGTGAAAAGCATTGAATTTGACAATGAGGATTTTGTACAACGAAAGGCTCTTTTTGTACCAACTTTAGGCACGTTATCCGAAGAAAAGAAAATTATTGATTTGGAAAAGTAGAGAATTAAAGCGGATCAAGAATTTTTGTTTACTTCTTTCTCCTCTTCACGTTTTCCATTTCGTGCTCTTTGTGTGAACGAGAAGGGCCTATAATGAGCAAAGTAAGGTGGAATGAGTTATGTACTATCTACATCATGTGCTTTTCCTGATGCCAAAGTACTCCTTCCCTCATCACAAATCCCTTACCTTTCTCATGCCCGAGATAAAGAAAGGAAAAGTTTCTTTTGCTCATACGATAAGACACACGCACAAAAAATTTGCAATTTCTAAAACTCTAGACTACAAAGCCAACAAACAACAGGGATTTGGTTTGGTAGAGTCTTATTGGGCTTCTGAACACAAAACCACCACATGCATATCAAGACGCATTCAGCTCCTACATTCTAATTTATCATGCTTTATTGTTTATGTAGCTTTCAGTTTCTTAAGTCAAAATGTGTGAGGTAAGATTACTCTACGGCAATCTTTCTAGTTCTGATACCCATGTACGTCTAGTCTAGTGCATCAGTTATTCCAATGCTACTTCCCCATCCCCACCGGTATTTCAACCACCTCACCCAGAATGCTTCAATTCGGCTACATCTGAAATATTCATGGCCCATGTCAAGTCAGCGGCTCAGACATAGCCTAGCCCAAGCACAAGTAGTCGAGATACAATATCGGAATTAGAGTAAGATGAATCAGACTTGCATAAAAAGTGCAATCAAGATCCCTCTTTAAGACGACGTGCTACAATATTACACAGAACGATTCCACTAAGTAAGATTTAACCATTGACATAAATACATAGCCTCTTTCCATTCATAATGCTACACCAGCAATAACAATTATTGTCGCAATAAATTCAAAATTGAGATTGAAGGAAATAATGTTAAGCGTTTAACAAGTTGTGATGACTGTAAAAGTGAAAGCTCTTCGCCGACCAGAAAAGTAAAACAAACAGACTGCGATAGAAGGAACTTACTTAGTTTTGCAAAATGGAATGATAGAGAAGGCCAAACATCTCCAAAATAAGTGTATGTTTTACAGAGCAATATTTGTGAGAGTTAATAGAAAATTTGAAGGAGGAGAATGACGGGATTGATAAAAACTTTGCCTTTATCAGTGATGTGATATGATAACGATGACAGTGGAAAGATACTTATTATCAATTACAAACCTATAGATGATAGTGCTCTTCCTCGATACAAAAAAGCGGCACCATTCCATCAATCTAGTATCTATAGACAATTTTAGCCACAAACTAACAAAGCTTCTACTTTTATGAAAACCACGCAGAAACCAAATCGATAGATTTTCCGAGGATACCGTTGCTTGAATCTGTTTTCTTGAGAACGGTATTCCTGTATGAATGACACCGGCATAACCACGAACCACTGAGGTTGGCTTGATAGGAGTATGAGGCAAACAACAGATGTGCTTCACCGGATATTGAGTTCTGGAAATGTAAACTGATAAGTGAAAAGGCTGATGAAATAATAGCATACTTACACAAAGAAAGCACATTTGTTTTCGGAAAAGCTTGTTTAATATACCTACAGGTAGTATGACTATGAGCTCAAGTTCCCAATCGTAAAGTCATCAGACAGGCATTACATGCGCCTTGCTGTCTATGCGGAACGCGTGGAATTTATTTTCACTTCATTCATATCTTATGAATTCTCGAAACCCGTTCGTCAGACAATTCAAGACAGATAGGCAGACGTATCTCTTTTGTAAGAAAATGCTTTTACATTACATACTGCACAGCATTTTACCTGACGTCATCCGAAAAAAGTTGGCTTGTTTCAGACATAGGTACATCCTTTTGCTTAATGTGAATTCAAATCTGTGCACCAACCGTATTTTTGTTACGCATGAGTTATTAAAAAATGTGAGCATCGTCTATTTTTGTAATGATTGATTCTAATTTTCGTTTGAGATTGCTTCGACGCTCAAGGTTATGCCATGCCCGTACCATGCATTCCTCCAAACGAGAATGTCCGAGGAATTTTTTTAAGCATGAAGTTTCTTGCTTGGTCTCTCCAGACACTAACAAGTAAGAAGAAGGAAACCCCTGAAGCAAACTTTTCTTTCTCATTTCAAGTAAGCAAGTAAACTTCGCTTAAACTGGTCTCCTCAGCTGAACATTTTCTCCTGTCGTCGCTCGTGTTGAACCTTTTAGCTTTTCCATTAGACAGCCATTCATGATGATGCCTCAGATTTTGGATAGGCTTGGCTTGACCTTAACTTGTACTTCTACCTAATTTTCCTTAACTCGGGCGTGAAAATAGGAGCTGAAGAGCAGACTTCACATCACACTTCGAAATGCACCAGTGCCTATGCCATTGAAGAAGGAAGTAAAAGTAAACTACTTTTGTATGAAAAAAATCGAAATAAGGAGTATATGAATCTAGAAAGAAAAACAAACTTTGTTGAAAATAAGAAAATAACTTCTGTAAACAGACGAAATGTGACGACAAAATTAGCATTTCTCATTACCTCACTTGTTGGCCTGAATGGGACGAATTTCTTTAAATTACTGCTATGATCACAATATAAACAACATCAGAAAAACTAAGTTGTCCTGATCAGATTTGGACGCGGAAGATACCAAAAAGCATGTTTCAAGCTCCTCGCCATGAAAGATATGGAAGTAAAAATTGTTAGCAATTTGCAATAAAAGTGACACGGTTGAATTCCTCTTTCGACAAAAACAAAAAATCTTAGAACCACAGCACAGCCTTCATCTCGGACTTTCTTCCGCCCTACTTCAGCTATTGTTACTTTTCCTTCGGTTTTCTTGGTAAGGGCAAAGAAAGTGCTTCTACATAGAGCCATCCAGCTACTGAAGATGGTCACAACACAACGAAATATGTATGCATTCGGGTTCTGTTTGCAAATGAGCTTTTCTGATGATACAACGACGTCGCTTTTAGATCATCAAAACAGTGTTGAATTGAGTGGTATAAAATGGAGTTCGTAGGAGAATGCAACAAACTGGGCTATTTCTGGAGTCTGGAGAGGACCGCAGTCTTACTACCTATATGTATTACGAACTATAAAGCAGTACTTTGGCATGCACTGGATAGTGGGAGAATGCAAGCAAAATAAATAATATGCATTAAGCCCAGTAATAAGGAGAAGCAAAATCTTAGAGCAACATGATCTAACTCGGCCATGGAAGTAAATATGAAATGCTCATTATGCAAACCTACTCCATGCCCGAAAACAGATTTTGTGGGATTTGCTAATATTTCTACATTTTTGTTTTCTCTATTTTGCATTTAATATTGGGCTCAGTTTTGGGTTGAAGGAGTTCATAAATAAAAGACACTCGCTGCATGGAATAAAACGGTATGCACGGGTGAATGATAGAGCACTAACTTGAGTCGGTCGTGCCTTGTAAGGAGATGCTGATGTTGTTTTGGAACAGGGGGTTTAAACTACAGCTTTGGACTTTCATTTTGGCTGAAAGTAAAAAAAAAGTGAGTGAGGTTGAATTATAGAAGGAAGAAGGAAAGATATTATTATACTTTCATGAGTAAATACTCGTTTCCACTTTCTTGCTTTTTATTAGCAACAACATTTTTATCGCGGAAGTGCACTGCACTGGCACTGGATGCTTTTAAGAGGAACACATAATAACTTTCCGACATCATCATCAACATCGAATTTGAGAAAGCCATGTAATCGTAGTTTTGTTTGCGCAGCGTTGCTTCTTACCACAAATAGTGGAATAAGGATTGAGTTTAAATAAATAAATCCTGGTTTATGGAGCCTCCGTTTCACCAATCCGTTCTTTGAAAAATCCATTTCTTATGCTTATATTGTCAGACATCAGCGAGGTGAAAGTTTTGGTTGGTATTATCACTGTCGCGCTGCTTAAGTAGGGCTTTTACAACAGTATCAGGGGAAGTATTTTATAAGCATATAAAATGAGAAGCATGACTTCAAAAAGGTATCAAGCGAAGACGGAAAAATTAATTTATACCACAACACTATTACGTCAGTCTTTACTAATATTTTCAGTCATTTTTAATGCAACGATTCCAAAATGACGTATGCATGAATGCATCTACGGACTAATCTCTATATGTTTTTAATTATTGAGGAGCTCGAAATTAAGTAGACTCTCGGTCAACTATGCAAAGAAATACTTATTTTCCATCCGGTGTTTGGCTCTTCGCGAGAACGAGCTATGACCTATAATGACATATTTCAAAGGAACAAAAGAGATCAAATAAAATCCATTTTTGTCATCATTTCACAATTACGATCAAGCGAGACAATAGTTTTTTCGAATAAATTAAGTAACTGCTAAAACATAAATGGAATAACTGAATTGGTTCAGTTTTTTATTTTTTATTTGTTGCATGAAAGTTAGATTGTCTCTTCAATTAACGAATTTGGAGAAAAACTATGCTTAAAACTGCATAAAATAGTCTGGATTGCTTATATACATTTCATAGCCTATTCACACGAGCATCATTGATGTCCTAAACTTTATTATTTCCAACTTCGACGAAAGTGAGGTCACAGGGGAAAAACAACAGCTTAAATCATATCCAAGAAGAGAAAATGAAAAACTGAGGATGTCAAACAAAAAATTATATAACTGATTAGAGTCGATAATTTGTGGTCGATCAGTTCTAAATATCAGACTCTTAGAAGAAGGCTGCATCTTTGTCCAAGACGGAGACGGTTTAAAGTGTGGATTCAAACTCCAAATCCAAGATATAAAGGACTCGGTTTGGTGTTAGCTAGGTGCATGAGCATGATGAACGTGAAGATACTCTTTCAGTACAACTGAACTATGTCTACCATGCCCCATGCCAGGTTTTCTTCTTCCATAATCCTCTGTCCCACTTTCATCATTTGATTCCGTGTTATTCGCGTCAAACTCAACGACTTCATCTTCGACAAGACTGCCAACATTCGTTTCAGTTACAGCGACTTCCTCTTCTTCGCTTTCCTGCTCATATTTCGTCACAAGGTCCATCGCCAAGAAGATCATTGTTCCACAAGTTCCTATGATTATGATTAGGAGCACCTATGAATTAGAAACCAGTTTTTTGTTTCTTTTTCTCTTTCTCTCTCGCATTTCATAAAATTGTGAGAACCAAGTTCACATGTATATATAACTGGGGAAAAGTTATACTTACGCAAATTGCTTCTTTGATTTTCACCGATTGACAAGCATGGTATTCATCGAGAACTTTGTTCATCACAAGATCGGATTCTTTACCTAGAGTTGGAGGATTTGCGGTTGCTCGATCGCAATATCTGAGCGTGTCACAAATATAAATCTCCTTGTAAAGAATGATGTATTTGTTGTCTATTGTGTTGGTCGAAATGGCCAAGAACATGGCTGCAAAACCAGCAGAAAATAGGACCGTCATCTGAACCACTGCATTCTGCAAATATATCCATTTAAGTACCTATCATTAAGTACTTTGTCTAGCAATTAGTAAAACAGAATTATTGCTAACCCTTTACCTACCCACTTTGTTCTAACTTCTATTGCCTTTGCAAAATTTGCTACAAGCATATGTATCACCAGTAGGAATTCAATAAGAGTGGTGATTACAAGGAAGGTGATCTCACTGGGTTGTCGCCGTCTCAAGTTTTGCAAAATGAAAGATTTCTTATTGACAATGTCGCCATTCTGTTTCTTTATTTTGAATGGATATCTCGGGTTTAGGTATTGCATCTTAATTTGCTCCAAACAGGCGGTTCTATTGACTAAATGAAGAACATCTGAACATTCCGAGTCTAAAAGGGCTGAGCTTGACAAACCGTAAATTTTGCGGTTGATTTCTGCACAGACTCCGAGCCCATGTTTTTCTACTCGATGGTTCCATGATACGTCTTGGAAAAAAGCAAAATATCCTAAGCAGACAACAAGTGTTGCAAAAATCTGGAAATCACATCATGACATGATGCTTACACATTATGCAATTAAAAATATATTTTTATGTAAAAGTTATAACGGAACTTACAATTTGAAACAATTCTAAAATTCCGACTGTCTCGGTGATGTATTTTCGCATAATGTTCTATAACCCTAAGAGCTCTAAGGACGGGACCTGTGTCGAATTGCATGGATGCTGTTGTACGGTGGCTTCATTGACCCCAAAATTCGTCTAACAAGAAAATATTTCAGTAGTCTGCGGACGCCAGCTTTCTCTCATGTCAGTACTGGACCAAGAGGGAAGGATACTTGTTAGATGAAAACAATATCGATAGAAAAAGGAGGATTTAATTTAAACTAGCAAAATGAAAACAACTCATTAGGCTTTAAGCTAATCCGGATGAAAACTGTATAGTTATAATTCATTTTGTGTGAACGTCATTAATTTTCGTGAAGGTGACTGATGAAGATGCAGACAAATGACCATAACGACTATAGGCACACATAACGTTTTCAAGAATCGACCTCCAGCCTTTTCTATCGGTTTGGATGATTTTTGTAAATAAACATAGTTAAAATTAGAGCTTAGACATTATTCAAGTATTTATTATACCATACCTCTATGGCTTAATTTATTTAATTAGTAATGTTTTGCTTGAAAACAAATTTTAATGAGTTTGGTTTCAAATCAACACTGATCATGTTTGTTATTATCATAATTATTTATTTCAATGCAAGACCGGAGTCTAATATGATCGATGAGCCCGTGATATGGTCGGACTGGTCGCCCATCAAAAACATAATAGACTTTGTGCTACTCTCCAAAGTTGGAAATTCCTTGAGTGGAAGGTGTTCTCGGAATTCGCCGATTTGATCACTCCAAAGAGACATGCCCATATCTATATAGTTAACAAGAAGTGCTTAATAGTGTACAGAGGGACGGAATTTGTGATAGTTTTTAATGTTTCTGTAATATTTTACTGACCAGTAATGATAAGTGTTGGATTAATTGAATTAACTCGGATTTTGTGAGGCGCTAGTTCCAGCGCCATACATTTTGTCAGCATATCTACTGCTGCTTTGGTCGCACAATACACCATCATTCCAACGGTTGGTTTTAAGCCGGACTGGAATAATAAGATATAGACAGTGGGTTTGCAAATGTTCTGAGATTTCTGAAAGGTTGATAGGGTTTCTTCGTGTAAAATTGAGTTTGGTGCAGGCTTTTGTTTGAAACTCACTATGCTTGAGATATTCACAACGGTGCCTTTCTTCCCATCTGCAATCATTTTGTTTGTTACAATTTTCGTCACATTTATCATAGACTTGACGTTGACATTGAAAGTCCTAAAATTCCAGAAGAATGATGACTAATTCTTCCACTAAGTTGCCTTTCTCATAATGTTAATTGAAATTCTTAATATTCGGTAACCTACATGTCATACAATTCTTCCGTGGATTGGCTAAGCAGTTCCCGTTTCGCAACACCCGCATTATTGACCAAATGATCCATTGCGTCTAAATTTTCCAGTGCCTTTTCTGTTTCGTTCCAGTCGGACAGGTCACATTGGATGGTTTTTATCCCGGGGCATTCTGCTTCCAGTTGCTTTAAATTATCAGGATTCTTTGATAGTGCATATACAATCGCTTCCTCTTTCACCAGTGCTTTCACCAGGTCTTTCCCGATGCCTATAGTAAGCACAGTAAGGGAAGGTAGAACATCAAGACATTTGCGTGTACCTCGTCTTTCTTTTGAATCTACTTTTGAAAATTAAATTACCTCTACCGGCACCAGTTACGAGGATCTTTTTGCCTTTAAACGAATATTGCGGCATTGCAGGGTCCAATTTACAGCTTCACAATTTTCCCAACAAAATAATTTTTCGGTCTTTTCTTTTCATCCGTAATTATACTACTACGATTATATGTATACTAATTATCAATTGCTGTCTAGTGTAGTCACTAGAACCATACATTAGTTATGGAATTTGTTTGATTTATTTTATGGCTTGTCACAAATTCAAGCAGTCAGACTTTGAATTGAAGTTGCAGGAATACATTCTACACACTGTTCTAGAATTCATCATTTATTTTTCATGTTGAAGATAGAGAAGGCAACAAGGCATAGAGGACAAAATGGAATGTGACATGGATAAAACACACATAGGTACTCAATTACTGTATGTCGTATTGTATGTACATACTTATACTTTTCTTTCGACTACGAGGTGCAAAGTGTTGATGAAGGCCAAAAAGAACGAGTCTATCCAATTTTGTTAACAAAAACTCACGCGACATGTGAATTTTACTATTCCAAGGTGCAGCAGCTACTCGTGCAGATATCATTTGACTGGAAGGTTTTCACAGAATATATTGATGTATAATAATGCCTACAGGTAACTAATTTTCTGAATAGCATAGTGAAACATAGTGGCGAGATGATTGACGATGAATTCAAGAATACACTCTTCTAATATGATTCACAAAAAGTAACTCTGAAATCAAGGTCACCCAGTATTTTTTTCAGTTTATTTGTTCTCGCAGCCTTATTTTAAGCAAATTTCATAGGAAACAAAGCATTTTCCAAGGCCAAATTATTAAAATTTACATATCATGCACATGTGAGTAAACAGATTAGATTTCTCTCATTTGCCAATCAGTTCCCCAGAGTCAACAGCCAAATAAGATCCTGTAGTCTTTTCCGAGAGGTCACTCAACAAGTACAGAATGGCATTGACGCAATGAGTTGTTGTGGGGAAAGATTCAAGAGGTAGATTTTTTTGAAATTCTTCTGCAACCTTTGACCACAGGTCACTTCCCATATCGGTCATCACAACCTGCAATGAAGTGTTGAATTTTACTGTCTCGTTCGAATGTTTGCATAAAGTCCATGAAATAAATATTGAACAAGGCTTACCGTAGGATTAACACTATTCACCCGGATTCCATGAGGAGCAAGCTCTTTAGCATTTACTTTAGTCAGCATTTCTACAGCAGCTTTCGAGGAACAGTAAGC
>JAHZNI010002483.1:0-10102 GCA_027744415.1 Seira ritae | reverse complement strand
CTATTGTTTTGGTCCTGTTTAACTCTTTTGGTTTAGCTTCTTAGTTTTTAGCTTACTTTGTGCTATTTCGAAATAAATGTATTGATCATTATGATTTTATCGTTATTTTTTTAAACAGTTCATCAGTTGAAGAGACGCTTAATATATTAAGCTACTAGTTGTATGTAGTTGTTTTGGAAATTCGAGGTTGCACTAGATTTTGACATAATTGAAAATTCAATTACAATGCTATCATTCAAGTAGAGATAAAAGCCTCCGCACAAGAAACAGATTATCTTGTTATTCTTTTCTGGCTTTGGCTTTAACCGACATGTAAGTGATATTGGTGGAACAAGTCAGCGGGGGTACCTGTGCCTATATATGTATTTACGAGGTAAAGCTAGAGCTTACTGTTGTTCAGCTTTTAGTACTTGGGCTACTTTCCCCGGTAAATTTTCTGGAGCGTTATGTCAGTGAGGCAACTTTTTTATGCATATCTTAGTTACGACTTCAAACTGCTTTTATACCATCATTAAGAAACTAAATTTTTTGTCTTAAGGAATGGAAAAAGTATAATATGTATGAGCACGTAATGTACAATATTTAGATACATACATACATACATACTTTCCCATTACCTAAAGCAAAAAAAGATGAACTTTACCATTTATTAACAGAATTTTACCATCATCATCATCCACTACTCGTATAAAAATCCAAATGCTTATCCAGTTTTGCCCTTTTTTCGTGGCTTAATATTTGAATTTTTTATGCTAATGTTTTATTAAATACTTTTTATGTATAGTGCTTTTTTATGGATTTCACTTTGTTTTTCACAACGTATGGTTCCGTAATTGTTTAGAACTTCGCAAAGCTCTCATACAAGGAGCTTCGTAGTTGAACCTGTGGCGGAAAATTGTTTCTGCAAATAAGCGAAAAAAACTATTTTTTATTTTGCACTAGTTGTACCACAGCATTTGACCTGCTTGTAGAAAACAAAAAATGCTTTTCAACTTTGTAGCGAAGATGGCAAACTTTTAGATGACTTGAATCCTGAAATCATTTTTTGTTGATTTACATTGCGTTCGATCGTTCGATTCGAAATCTGTCGTCTGGAACTACACTCTGACTCTGCGTGATGTGCTGTACGATTTCTATTGTCCTCCTTATCGTGTTTCTCTGAATTTTCATGGAATCAAAAAACATCTACAAAATTATGTGTGTATGAATGAAACATTTTGTACACATGCACCACACAGGGTTATGGTGATCTGGTACGTAATTGAACTCATGTAAGGCATTTTCTGCGTTTACAAGACTTGTCTAATTTCAGTAATGCACGTCGTCCTCGTGTAGGTATTTTTCAGTTTCGGTATTTTTACTTTGCTATATATCGTTCGATTCCGTATTCAGTTCATTTTGGTTTATTACAAATTTTAGTTGCGCTTGCTGCTTAATGAAATGACATGACATGCAGCCACAATCTGTATAATAATATTAGTAATAAGATATGAGATGGATGACAACTCATATGAAAACCTCTCTAACTGTAACCTATGCAATTTTTTTTACTAAAAAACTGTCTCCTGTTCATCAAGAAAGGATTCATTGAACGTATGCATCAGTCAGTATAAGTAAAGTGGTTGAAAATGTTACTTGATTATATCATCATCATTGATGACACTGACAGCCAGGAAAAATAATGAGAGTCGCAGGAGCGAATATCAATTCCGACAAAATAAAATTCGTGGCTTCGTTTCTAAAAATAGGTCTTGATACGATCTTTCTGGCATAGACAAGTTTTATTTTTGAGTTTTTGGTATTTTTTTCGTTCACGATCTTTCGTTATTGCTTCTTTATGAATGTTGTTTGTGCGTATGTCTCGAAAATGATGAATGGAGCTTTATTACGTGAAAAGTGATGATGATTGAAACGGTCTCCTTATCTTTGTCTAGGAACTCAGCCTAGAAATGAATCTTCGAATTTACTGGAAAGACACCAGATTGAGTCACCTGGCTGATCGAAGTGGCAACAAATTCATTGTTCTCAATCCTGTTTTGCTTGACAAAATATGGCATCCAGATATTTTCATTGGTGAGACATTGTTCCAGCAAAAATAAGTTGTGCTAATCAAACTTTATGACGTTCACACTTCAGCAAATTTTCTTTCCAAAACAATTTTACAAGTATGAAATCATTATTTTTCATTGTCATTTAGACCACGTGAAAGGTGTTGCTCAACCGGCTTTGATATCCAAACCTGCATCATTACGCGTGTACCCAGATAGCAGCGTTAGGTACTCCGCGAGGTATGAGTACATCACTTTTCCATTTTATCCTAATTAAGTGTAAAGTTTGAGGTATTCTAATTCATTCTAATTCCTTCCAGAATCACTGTCACAATGGCTTGTCAAATGGATTTTCATTACTACCCGGCGGACACTCAAAGGTGCAATGTGGATATGAAAAGCTGTAAGTCTTAATTTTGTCCACTTGGATTTATGAAAAATAAAAATATTCTGCAATTACCGATACTCATGTATTCACGAACATATTTACAACAAAATTTTCATGTCCCATCGCATCGCTAGCTTTAATTTTAAATTCATGTTATGCCTTAATTGTGTATTAATGATTCCATGCAGGCAAGCATTAGTTGTGTTTTGTGCAACGCATACTACATGTTTGAGATCGGGCGCTACATTTCAAAGTGGCGCAGTTTTGCTCGCATGTCAACCTTAATTATACTTTAAGCGAGTTTAAGGAATCGGTTCCGTGATACACACCAGACAAACTTTTCAATAAACGAACTCTTTTCAAATGTTTAAATTATGTCACTCCCGTACAGTTACATATTAGAATGAAAGAAAACAGTTAAGATTTTTCCATTAGGGGTTTGCGTGTTCACAGCCATTTTCTTTAACTCTTTTTGCCCGATGCAACGAAAAACAAAAGCTTGCCTTGTTCTCTTGTGTGGAATTACATTACTTATCGGACTATTCTGTGCCATTAATGGTCCGAATAGATTTTTAGTTTCTGCGATAGCCATAATACCTTTCACTTGTTCATTATAAAGTCTTTATCTATCTGTTGTTTTGTTTTTCTTTAACAGAAAAGTTAAGTTTATTAAAAGTTCGCATGCTTTCACAACTACTTGTCATTTTGTCATAAAAGAATATAAACTATAAGAGTTTCACGCTTGTTAGTAATTTGCTTCCGTGAAAGACAGAGAAATCGAGTAAGGACTAGCTGATACCTTCATGCCTACTTGTCATGTTAAAATGCTCCGCATTCAAGCAACAACATATGAATTGCTAAAGACAAAAAAAATGCTGTTGATGAAGTGCATCTCCATAAAACTGGAGTTGAATGATAGCATAAAACGGGCAAGTAGCGCATAGGAAAAAATTCTCAAGTTTGCGTATCAGAAATTCAGATTAAATGTTGGCTTAGAGGCTAGCGAAAAGATTTTATGCTCGTTAAATGTGAGTCAAATTCTTGGCTAGTCTCCGCAGATGAAGTTGTGACACGGGTGTGAATGAAATGAAAGCATGTATTGTGCATTGTGACTGTGACAGCGAAAAATAGAACTCTGTTGAATATGTATTTACTTCAATCTCAGTATTCTCTCTGCCTGAGAATTTGATGTGTTTTTAGCTTGACTTTCTCTGGCATTCATTGCATCACAACGTTTTTGGGAGTCCAACAAGAGGATTTTATGCATTTACTTACTTACATATTTCCTTTGTGCTAGATAGCTTTGACTTTGTGATGCGTGTTCATTTCAAAATATTCAAACAAGCCTTATGTACTTTTTTCAGACGCGTATTCAAGTAAGATCCTAGCTTTGGACTGGCGAGAGGGAAAGGGCGCCTTACTAGTCGAGTATCTTGAACTGCCTAACTTTGACGTGGCTTTGGACACCACCCAAAACTTTATGGTGAACACCAGCTCAGGTTTGCCACTTCACATTTTGTGAGAATGACACTTCTGTCTTCATTACTTGTTTTGGTATCGATAACCAGAAAATCCGACAGTATAATGCCTTGAAAGTGATGGCTAAAAAAAATTTCCATCAATCATTATTCATTTATCTCAAAAACACTTTTTCCCTCCAAGCGTATTCATAACGTTCCTTCCATTAGGCTTAAAAACCACACAGGAAGCTAAGCATACGCTGGGGGTATTTTTGCAACATTTAACGGAACTACAAGAACTTTTTGCTGTCGACCGGCAGTGCATCTTTTGAGTGCTGAAAGACTAAGTTGGATTTCTAAAAAGTTTTGAAAGGTAATATGATGTGATGATGATGCCCGAAAGGTTTGAGACGGGAGCCATCGCATTTATTCAATCGATGGTTATGGATCAATAAAGCAGAATTTTAAGTTCTTTTGGAACTATTATTTATTTATATGCATACGTCATGCTCCATAAATTTTTCTTTAAAAATTTTATGACTTGCTCAAAAAATAAATTCGATTTTTAAATTTGCGTCATCTGGGGCAAGTTGACATTCCTTGTACAAAAGCAAGAACACAATTCCTCGATACGTATTGGCTTTTCAAATTGCTTCAAGAACAATTTTCTTACATGCCGTTTTCAACAGAACAAGGGAATTTTGGTTCTATTGCGATCTCTTTTCAATAGAGATTGTCTGGTCCTAAACCCTGAAAATCCATTACGACCTATCCTGAAAATGAAAATTGATGGCGGACTGTAAATGAGTTTTGCGTGACCCCAATTTTTCTCTGGTCTGGAAATTGCAGGATCCTACGCAGGGATTCGGTTTACAATTCTCCTTCGGAGAAAACTTAGCTATCATCTCATTCAGACGTATCTGCCAAGTACTTTGTTCATCATCGTCAGTTGGCTGAGCTTCCTTGTTCCACCAGAATCTGTTCCTGGCAGAATGGCTTTATGCATGACAACTCTTCTCACTCTCACGGCCATGTTTAGCGCTGTCAGGTATGATTTTCTCTGTTTCTATTTACCTATGTCTTCCATTTTTTTAAGAATTATGCTTCCTCTTCTCGTAAAACAAAACTAAGAATTCAATTAGCGTCAATAAGTTTCAAACAACTAAAAAGTTAATGAAAAGTGTTAATAAGTTTATTTTCAGGCAATGTATATTTGTAATTACAGTTGTATAGGCTATGCCTATATATGGCTGGTCTATTGGAAAAGTTGTAAAAAATTTATTACGGCATTTTTATGACTAGGCAAAACACCCCAAATGTAAGACCGTTCTGCTAAAGTAAGAAAATGAAAATTGCCTTTTTAAAAAGATATTGATTAAATTGATGACGTTGCAAGCAATAAATCTGGCGTTGATATTTTTAGGTTGAAAAGTAAGAAGCCTAAGAAAACGCTAGCACCTGTACAGACTGAATTAGTTATCTCTCCAACAACTCAACCAACAACGCAGCCTCTTCAACCTGTTAATCGATGGACGATTCCTACTTTTCAATATTCATCAGATGCGAGCAATTTTAAGGTATCACATCATTTGGAAATACTTAATATTTTTTCGTATGCATACCTGCATGTTCTGAGAATGTGGTACATGTACAGGAAAGGGGACTTTTTGGACAGGTCATTTTAATTTAGTTCCCTTTATCGTGAACTTAAACTCAATCCTACTTGTCGATTCAGATGAAGTACTATAAGTTTTTATTTGAAGGCGTAAGTAATGACAGGGAGAAGCAAAGCTTCCCTTTTTTGTATTCGCGTAATTGCGCTCATCGGGATTATTGTATAGANAGGCGTAAGTAATGACAGGGAGAAGCAAAGCTTCCCTTTTTTGTATTCGCGTAATTGCGCTCATCGGGATTATTGTATAGATTCCACTCGTTCCATCAGACAAGTTCATGCTTAAGCATTTGTGAAATTCATATTGACATTTTCATTGCTGGTTCATATTTATTTGTGACAACTATCCGTAATGTTATTGAAGATCAGGAATTTCTTGAATGATTATATTAACCGCATGCAATCTTGACGTTGATTGCAGTTCCGAGGTTGTAAAAACACTGACGGAGTATTGAACGACACTGGATCTAATGGGGAAATGAGACACAGGGAAAATGGCGATTCTGTCAGCGCAAATGGTGATGGCAATGGAAACAATACGTCGCCAACAACTCCGCAACTTCCACCACCACCTCCTCCCCCACCCCCTCCAACAGCTGCCCCACCATTGGCCCCTGGAGAAAAGCAATTGAATAAATATGAATTGGCGGCAAAGAAGATTGAGCGGTTCACTTCTGCAGTTATTCCCACATTGTTCGTAATTTTTAATTTTATTTACTGGCCGTGGTTGATAGAGAGTGCTGACTATTATCATCATGAGACATCCACGACCATTTTCAAATCCATGTGAAACCATTTTGCGTCATCGACAAACAATATAATTATCGGCATGAATGGATTTCTACAACCTTATGAGTTGCAACGATATGAGGAGCTCAAGTCATTGTAAACAGAATTTTGCATTTTCTTCAGAACTTCATGGCCGCGGAAATAAAACAACGATTGTCGTATCTTTAAAAATTTACTCAAAAGACAACTTTATGTTATATAATATGGTAATTAAGTAATTAGCTGTTAAATATCCAGTGTGACACTGAAGATCTTAACCGTAGACTACACCCGATTGTTGGACAGTCAAGGAGTATGTATGAGTAAACGATAAGCTTTAGTATCAATAAAAACGTTCCTACTTATAATGCAGTACTTTAATTTATGCACTCTCAAGGTCAAGCCTAGCCAGCAATATTCTATTTAGAAGATTTATGTTGAGGAAAATTACTCAGACTCATTCTATTATGTAAATACTTAAGTTATGTAAAGGCATGAATACGTTTTAGAGGATGGAATCGTTAAGTTTATGAAAATAAGCTGAAAATATTAAATTTTTGGTACTTTTATCCAGATTTTAAGTAATTATTATTATATTGTAAGTATTATCAATAAGAAGTCAATAAAATCACATTTACAATTAACCAACTATCTCGAACAAATCACTAGCTAGTTTATATGATGTACAACAGCTCATTTAATCATATAAATACATGTTCATAACAAGAGTATTCTTAAAGTATAAACATTTGGAAGGAAGGTTACGATATAAATCTCGATTTTCGTATATTGACTTAAGGTATGCATAGTTAATATGAAGAGACGAAATTATCTTTTTATCTAAAGATTTTTGGACAGGGTTTCTATTTTTTATCATGCTAAATACTTAGTCAAAAAAACATTAAAATGAGATTTTCATCAATAATATCGTCTTTCTGAAGTGATGTCAAAATTATTAAAATGAGCAAATAGGTAAAATAATATGGTAAGCTGTCAGTTTACAAAGATCAAGAAAAATTATGAATTTAAAAGGCTCTAAGTTAAAACAAGTACAATCAAAATCTTAAAATAATAATGTGTTATTTATCAAGCACAGGTACAAAGTGAAGACGCCTGAATATCTGGTTAATATGAATCTCCAAAATAACTTAGTGCTTGAATCTATACAAAAGAATTTCCACAAAGTTCTAAAGAGAAGCATCGGGGGCAGATAACAACGTGTATAAAAAATCTAAAAGTTGGTTGATTCCATTCCAAAGATCAGATCAATATATTAAATTACCCCTTAACACCAGTAAGCTAATTGAATAATTACAAATCGTCATCTCCGATTCCTGCAAAAGCGCTGTTTTCATGGAAGAGATTGTCATTGGAATTAATAACTGAACCTTGCCGACATAGGCTATTGTTGGAAGGACGGCGTTTGTTAACCCCTATCGTCGCAGTGGATGGCACATCATACGAATTATTACGAGTGAGAGAAGAAGTCGGAGTTGTGGTCGTGTAACTCGGGGAGCACCCATTAGATAAGCTTTGAGTTGTCGGGCTGGAGTTGCCCGATGAGCACGCTGAGATTGATGAACTAGCAGTTTTCGGCACGATTATGTCATTTAATGGGACCTGATCCCCATCTCGTCTGATATAATAAAACATCGTCCTCACTGAGCGTACCTATTTACGAAGAATTCAATGAAAGAGTAATTTATTATTTCATTTTCAGTAATTCTGCGTTAGTTTTTTAAACAAATGTCACAACTCACCCCAATCAAGGAAGGGTTTGAAGGATGCTGTTTTGCGACCATTTCTGACACTATTTCTTGCAAGCACAGAGCCATAATCACGGACTGTTCCGACATGAGCGTCACCCATTCTAATTTGTCTTTTGTTTGCAGATACTCAAAGGATAGCTCCGCCTTCATTTCCCCGTTACGCTCCTGCTCCAAATCAAACAATATATTACATAGAATGCCATTTACGTTAATTCCATTTAAGTGTCGAATCTGAAACACGCGAAGGTTACTCACGTGATGAAGAGTTATTCTCCAGCACTTCATTCTAGTCACTTTAAATGAGATTTCCTCGCGTCGCGGAGTGATGATTATGAGCTCCCTATTCCCGATGTAGACAGTCAGTTCAGAAGACGGTTGAAGAAAGTCACTTTGACAGTATGGAAACTTCATATATCCGTAAAATTTCAGTCTTCTAGCAAGTCTAACATACTGCACACGTATAAAATGAAAAATGAATTAAAAGAGTGAACTTTAAGGGGGCGTGCAATTTACTTAAAATGGCAAAGACACTCACATCTTTTTTACTTCCTTGAGATTGTAGAGCTGTAAGTTGCTTCAAAACCTCTTTAGGAACAATGATCCAACCATTCTCTATATCGGA
This sequence comes from Seira ritae, assembly GCA_027744415.1. NCBI lineage: Eukaryota > Metazoa > Arthropoda > Collembola > Entomobryomorpha > Entomobryidae > Seira > Seira ritae. The sequence continues at coordinate 1,375 of JAHZNI010002483.1, read as the reverse complement.
CACCATCTGAACGTAAAGCATGTGAAGACCTATTCGATCTTCCATCAGCAAATCATCAAAGCTCAAATCCCAGCCACTAAAAACCACGAAGGGAATTTTAGTCAGTATCGGAATAACCTTCGAACATCATAGTTTCATTTACTTCGCTCACCATTTTCGGAACACGATTCTATGAGTTTCGTCCAACCATTTGATTGAGATGTACGGACTTTCAAATTCATTTAGCTTTCGCAGTACTGTATTTGACAAAAGATGGAACTTGAAATTAAATACGCACAGAATTATGAGGTAATATACTAATGCTAATTACACAAAAAGACAATGATTACATAAGTTTTCTTACCAATCCATGTGCCGTCTGGTTCTTTGCGGAAAACGTAGAGACCAAATTGTTCTGATAAATCATCTCGTAATTTGCATTCTTCTGCAACTACCTAAAATTCAAATTCATTCAAGTCATTGGAAATCTTACCCATTATGCATATTTTCGAACGCAGACAAACTGAAAGGATGTATGTACCTTGAATAATACTGATGTAGGAGCATTGTTCCAAGCGTCTACGGTCATTTGATGACCATTTGGCAGGAAAATGTCGATTGGTCTTTTTGCCACAGGCTCTCCGCTTGTTTCATGTTGGGCCAAACGGAGAAACCCTGTAAATAGCTCGGAAGACGCTATCTCGCTATTTTGACTAGCTGTGATAAAGAAACGATACCGATGCATATCAAAATTTTTTAATCAATGTAAATAATACTACATAATTACACAGCATTCAGATTTGGTCGAACTAGTCGAAGATTAATTTCAGTTTTCATCTTGAATGAAATAAAATGATATTACCATTCTGAATGTACTTTTCTAAACAGCACCTTCGCTCTTCTAATTGGATTGCTGACAAAGATAGGAATTTCTTAGGTGGGAACTGCGGAACACGGCCTGTTCCAAATTCTTTTCGAAGTTGCTCATGTAATCCCAGAAACTGCCGGTAACGCAACGAGCAGTGGAAATTGCCATTGATGTGAACATTGAACATCTACAGATAAATCATGGGTTTTTAAACTACATATTTTTATAAATGTTTTTTTTTATTTTTTGATCGAGTAATTTTACCAAATAAGTGGAGTCATTTCCTTTGACTTCCTGAGTGTCAGGAATGGAGAAGTGCATATTTGGCAAATGTTAGAATTCCCAACTTTCTTAAATTAATCAAAGGATTCGGAAGATAAACGACGTGGGGTAACGTAGAACTCCCTGTAACGCTTGCATTTACTTATTCTCAAGGCTTTGCACTTTCTACTTTTTCTGTCGAAGCATGTCAGACTTGTACGTGGGCGTTTAGGCGTCTGAATCTGCTGTAGTCCGTGAAATCACCAT
>JAHZNI010002482.1:0-28887 GCA_027744415.1 Seira ritae | reverse complement strand
CCTTAGGGTTACAAAATGCCAGTATGACTGAATCTCAGCCAAAGCCGTCATCTAGTCGATCTACCGCTGGAGACGACGTTCCAAATCAGACTCAGCCTACGATCAAACGGGCCTTACGAAAACTTCCTAAGCGGAATCTTTTGTTATCGCTTGTTAAAAACAACCCCCTACCGCTTACTTCACAACGTGGTCAGCGCCGTATCAAGGAGATTGGCGAAAACGTCGAGCACACCTTCCCTCCTACGTATGAGAAGTATTGTCAATCAAGGACATCGTATCGCGGCCGCGAAACGAAGTATCAGAACGTTGCCAAGAAGGCCATCGAAAAGGACGGTGAACATCCTCACATTTATTCCTATGGTAGACGCCAAAGAATTCACAGAAACAGCGAATTAATAATTGGTAAGTGCAGAAGTTATAAAATAATGTACATGCTGGCGAAAAGGTGAATTATCTCAAATAACTTCGTCATCGTAGGCCTTAAATCATCCTGCTGGAAGTTACTCAATAAATGCAAGGACGCAAAAGTCGTCGTCAAGAAAATCAAACCTGTGATGACCACTGTCAAAGTGGACTTAAAGAAGATTAAGAGGTCTTATATCGAGGACCGCTTTAAAGGCGCACTAATTTTACCTCGGGTGAAGTTGGTAGATTTAATGACGCATCCTACACCGGAGGTTACAAAATACATGAAGCCAAAAAGAAAGATTTCTTCTGAAAGTAAGTAAGATATGATCCATTTCTTGAGAGACAATCAAATGCTAGTAGATTTAAATCATTTGAGTGGGGTTTTATTTTCCGTATAAAAATGTAATGCTTTTACTGTTTTATTTTGCCCCGTCGGACTTAAGTCGAGTTAACGAGAGTGACAATTGACTTGAAGGATATTGTCAAATACCCTACTGCGGAAGCCTTGAAATTTTTAAACAAAACGAAGCAGTAAATGTCTTCCTCATGAATTACCTGCGATGCAAAAAATACAATCAATCATACTGTACAAATGGATTGAATATTGTACCATTTGCTTTTTTCCATTCGAATTTTTCGTGAACTTTCAATTTCAAGTCAAACTTTAACACATCATAATTATTTTCTTAGTATAATGTTCGTTTTAAGCCTTGTAAAGTTTTCTCGCCGGTTGAAATCAAATAGAAAATGTAGCTAATTTAGTGTAGGAAATGGATTAGTTGATATCCTTCGGCATTTGAGTTCTTTTTATCAACTTACTTTAGTCAAGTTTTCTCAAATGTATATTGCAGCTAATTAAAGAGATATTTTTTGTATTCAAGATAATATATTATATTGATATTTCTACTATAAAATATTTTTATAATCAAATACATGAAATAATGTACGATAATACATTAATGATTATGCTCAGCGGGAAAAAATAATGTACAATTAAATCAACTACGTTTTACAGAAAGTGAGAGTATAATTCCATTTATTGACTTCCATGATTTCATTCCGGTTACTTAAATTTATACATCATTTAATACCCTAATTTAATTATTACAATTAGGTAATAATAATGAGATGAAAATAAAATAGTATTTTGCAGCAGAAATGCAGTTTTGGAATTGATGTTCTCTTGATTAGTTCATTATTTCATTGCAATAGAGTCATATAATAGTAACTGCATAATTATAAGTAGACCTATTCATTTCTTCCTACTATACTTCTAAAAAGTCTTTTAGTAAGATGCTCCTCCTTTTCTCCGCTATATCCATCTGGTTCTGCAGATCACCGCGATCGGTCGTCTCTGCACGCTCAATCTTCCAAGACAGATTTTCAATCTCAGCTTCCAGTTGAGCTTGCTGATATTCAAACTACAAAAGAAATTATATTAAATTAAGAGTGAATACGGATTTCCGAGCTAAGTTATATTGCATTTACTATTTTAGGATGGGTGATGCCATTTACCAATTCCTTGCGAGGTCCCGATTCCATATAGTATGCATAAGGGTACGTGTATTTAAGGGTATACCGGCATTTGGCAAGGAGATTTGCCGCATCAATCAAATACTGCCAGTCAATCCATGTTCCAGATGATTCCATAACCTAAATTCAAGCAATTTTGAAAATGATAACCATTTCAAAAAGGAAGGAAGACACTACAGAGGAATTTTAATATGCGGGACTTACTTTGGCTTCGATTCTATCTTTGATTCTTTGTAGAGTTTGTTCTTCCAGACGAAGACTTTTCGAATGGTTTTCCCACTAAAATACATGCGATAACAGAAATAATTTTCAGTTGAGACTTCGAGTTTTTGAACACCTTTTCACATGCGAACTGAAAAATAAAATCAGAATAGAAACAACAACCGTTTGTTTTTACAAAAAAATTTTGAGTTCGATATGGACATACCAAAAGTTACTCTTGCACTGATAACACACTACCCTCTTGGCCATGGGTTCTTTGGATCGAACTATGATATCACAGTTAGGTCCAGGGCAAAATCTATATGAAGATTGAAGATGATGAAAACATCATGTAAAATCTTTTTAATGTAATTTTTGAAGGACAATTGGAAGTTGCTTTACCTAAGCTGAGGGTGAGATTTAACATAGTCCCTGAATGCGAAACGTTGATACTTTTCTCTAATATTTGGCTTGGTAATGAGAGCAAGGACGAAGTCCTCAGGAGCTAGAACAATGCAGTCTTGTCCCATGCATCCGATTGCTAAACGATACAAACAGGCATGCTCTTCACAATTTTGAATTTACTTTTTAGATAAGGGCATACAAATATTAACTTACATGTGCTGACACCTTCAAGGACCTGGACTTCGAAGTGTGAGCTCCAACATTCCTTACAGAACTGGTGACCACATGCAAGAGCTTTAAAGGACTCCACAGGCTGGTGAGCATAACACACTGGACACATAGGATTATTATTATTTAAAGAAGGGGGTTGATGAGACATAAGCGGTTTGGGGACGTTGTTATTCGCAGGCTTCACTCTCGCCGTCACCAAAGTTCCGTGCGCATCCGCTTGAAACATTGACACGATCTCGTTGAGTGACCATCCTAACGTGTGGAGGAGTAACTTGGCTAGCGCTGGGGTTACCTTGATCAAGACCCGTAAGTGGATCAAGCAAAAGGAAAGAAACAAGCAAATACCTATTTAGTATTTTTCATTCACAACGAAACCTTCATCAAGTTCACTTTTTTGTGTTGTAAGACTATTTACATTTATTTCAAGGGAAAGAAGCTCCACCAGCTCGTTGAGAAGTTTTTCCACTTCCTCTACTTTTAAACATTCGTACTGAAAACTCTCCGGGTCCTTCTTGTAATCCGCCAAGTCGAACTCTTCCTCGTTGGATAGGTAGTAATTGTCATAATCCTCTTCTTCGATTTCACAATCTGAGTCTTGATCTTCCGCAGACATGGTCGCGAATGACGAAGTTACCTTTCCTTTTAATTCCTCAGAGAGCAACTTTCTTTCCAATTCCCAAGAACCTATACGTATTGATTACTTTCCACTACGAGCTACCTTGTAAAAAAAGCATTCGCTTTCCCTACCAATCACTTCTCCATACTTGCGCAAACACGACAGAATGTTCGGAAAATTCTTCTGAAGGAGGGATTCGTCTTCTGTAGACAGGGAAATGTGCTCAGAATTGCAATATGACGAAACATGGACCATCCAGATCCACAACACTGACAGCTTCTGCACAGCTATTTTCCTCTTGGTCTCGCTCGATTCAATTGGACTGACAGTCAAACAAGCCCAATTCCAAATCCAATCCAGCTTTGATGTAAAAAAATGGAAAGATCAACGGCCTTCCGTCTGCTGAAGTTTCCTACTTGTTCTTTCTCTCATTTGCATGACCAATGACGAAATTCGCTTAATCACTTACACGGATATTTTGCATACACTTCACTCCTACTGCTTAACAAACTTTCCATCAAATCATATCTTCATAATAATATATTTATACCTGAATATGATTAGCGTATTAATCTACATGACTAATCAGGAAGAGTAAGTAAATATGAGGCAGATGAAGCTCGTTCACTCAGATTTTATTAAGTAACAAGAGAAGAGTATCACGTTATCTCTGTGTTTTCGCTATTTGCTTGTTTGGAAAATTAAGAAACTCTTTTTTTCTACAAATGAAAGTGTTGAATTTTACTGTATTTTTTGTGATGAAACTTTAGAGAAAAAACATACCCGTTTCAGATTAGAATGAGACGAAATCATACAAAATAATTTATGCTTAAATGCAATTTATAATTATTTTCTAACAATGTACATACATTCAACGCTTAGCTAGCTTGTGCTTGGCGCGAGTCTACAGGAATTTCTGTGAAGATTTTAATTATCCCGACGACATAAAAACTTAGAAATGCAACAAAAGTCATGCAAGAAACATTATAGCTCTAATAGCGTCTATCTAATTTCACTAGTTCATTTGAGAGATGAGATTCCCTTGGCAAAATCATTACATAAATGCAGAATTTGACTTAATTCGCTACTTATTTACCCTAGTAAAATATTATAGATTGTAGAACAATTTTTTGGTAACTTTCTCGCTAGTATAGACAGGAAATAGAAGGGTGAATTCTACATTTGAAATTTTACATTACTTCTTTTTAAACAACTTTAAGCATATCAAGTTTTAAAAATTCTACTAATGAGTATTATTTTTGTCTTCGAGATTGAGATAAACTGAAGATTCAATAGGATTTTTTATCGTTTCACTCATGCGCGTTTCCAATTCCTATAGGTCTGGCTGGACTTCCTTTTTCATTATGCAGTGAGTGACTGCTCCGTCCTCTTTTGAACAGAATTGCCCTTGACATTTACGTGGGGCTTCATACAAAATATGATATCTTTTGTGTTGTACTTACACACTATTATTATTATGTTGACTCAATCAGATAACAATGCAATGAGCCTCACACTATCATCTATTATTATTATGCTCCTCTCTCAAGTCGCACTGCTAATAATGTGATTGTGGACGCGCACCACTACTACAACCACGAGCACGATGATGCGACGACAACGACGAGGACCATATACCACACGTAAAATATGATTTCATTCTCTGTATCTCTTCCTTTCAGTAATTACGAAACCATGATTACGATCATCATCGTCATCCTAAATACTTGCGATGCTTATCATTAATATATATGTATATTTGTTACATTACATACTTTAACATAACAACGATCACATCAGAGGGATTTTGTTAGAAAGCGTGAATGCAGTTGGTGGGGGGAAATGTAGGACGTCGTCGTCGCGTCCAAGATGATGACGACGGTTATGATGAGAAGATACCAAGGAACGCGGTGATGATCCCGGGACTTAACGGACTCAATTAACGATCAAAAATTTTATGCACTATATTATTCTTTCGTATTCAATCATGATGATGATCGCCCCCAGAAGAGAGAAAAGGAAAGCCACACACAAGCATTACGTAAGTATATAAGTAATTGAACTCACACACACACTCATTCACACATGCCACACCAAACATGCTTCAACTGATCATGTAATTTGATGATGCGTTGATGTTGATGGTTCATATTTTCAATTTTTTTCGATCAGCACAATTTCTATTTGAAACAAAAATTAGTTTTTTTTGCAGCTAGAGAGATAAGATGGGTGGAAATAAAATTTGATTTAGCAGGTTATTCCAGTCAGTCTCTGCTGCACTTGAACAAGGAATATTATTATAATATCTGTGTATCAAGTCCTTCCCTAAATTATAATCCTCGGTGAGGGGTGTTTAAACCGTGGATTGTTTCTTCATTGCTTCGTCTAAGGTGACCACCACATCACGGCATTAATTTTTTTGTCTTTATCGTCATCTTCGAAGAATTAACTTCACTATCTCTTATGTGGTATAGACGTGAAAACATCGGTGTATGGAGAAAAAAAGACATGATGCTCGACTTTAAGCCCCTATCCTACTGGTTTACTTTAGGTAGGTATGCATCTCTCAAGATAAAAAAAGTCAAGAAGGAAGTACCAAATAAGAGAGCACTTATATATGAGGCTCTCCTGACTAACTCTTCTGCTGGCTTAGCATTATATAAAAGACCATGGATGATATGAAATGAAATGAAAGAAATGATACGATACATGAATGCCTAAAAAAGTTTCTATACGGCTAGATGAAGATGACGGCCTTCACAGCGAGTGTTACAGCTAAAACCGTGGGGTTACGTGCTTCACAACAAAAAAATACAATGATATCACGATAGTATGTGTATGTGTGGTGGTGGTGGTCGCTAGTCGCTCCTATTGCTTGCCAATGCCATGCCATGCCACTTCGTGTAGGGAGTAGGGATGAAAAGACCTTTTCCAACCATGAATATCGTGCATTCCAAGTATGGCCGTGTTGCCATTGATCCACCTCGCCAATTGTCTTAGATATTGCTTTTAAAAAAATTATTTTTGATTTTCTTTGATATAAATAATCATTATTTGCATTTTATTCATTGATATAAAAGCTAAAATTTTAAATACAATTTTAAGTAGAGGTCCATATAAATATATTACAATATTTTAATGCATAAATTAATTACCAACGAATGTTCTAATTAATTAGTCGCAATTATAAAAAATATTGAAAAACATAGTACGCTATCGATATTAATTGGAAACATGAAACTAAGATTATGCAAACACTAAAGTTTCTTTGGAAATATTTACTTCACTATCTCATGAGTCGAATTTTAATTTAATTTAAATTGTAAAAAAATAAGATTAACCGGTTAGCTCTCATGCCATGCTCATGCAAAGAAGAAATGCAACTGTTTTGTCTAAGATAATGAAGTAATTTTTATGTGTGCATATTAAAATTGACAAAAATTTAAAATAATATTTATGCCACTGGGATCATTTAAAAACTAATATGCAAGTGAATACCTATTAATTATCAGGGCAAAAGACTTGGAATTTCTACAAACAATAGGCATTAGTTCGGGGTGAGCATAACATTAAGCTTTGAATGCATTGCATAATTTGATTTCTCTTGAAATCCATTCATTACCTTTTATTCACGAACTAAGTTTCAAAAGCAGTTATTTAACCAATCAATCCTATTTGAGTCATTCTAGATTTTATTAAAAAAATTTACGATTTACGAGGGCACTTATGACGAAATAAATTAAATTAAATTAAATTTGAAAAATTAAAATTTTAATTTTAATCGAACTGACTGGGAATGCCCATCTTTGTTCTAACTATGGGTAAACAAAATAGTAGCACTGTGTGTAAAGTAAAATTGTTTAGCTCAGCCAGTTCAGAAAGAAGCCTGTGAGTCAAAATACATGATATACATACATGCATACTACTCAATCGTCTGTTCAGATAAACTAGCGTAACCATAGCCGTGCCATTATTGCCATACCGTTTAACATCATCAAAAGGGAGACGGTATTTAACGAGGAAGAGCTCTTTAAGCTTCGATGGACTGAGAATTTGTTGCTGCGAGTTCGACATCGTACGTTGCATGGGTGCATCCGTGTTTGGGTGTCCGTCTGTAACAAACTTAGCAACAAGGCTTCACAAAATTGAACAGATTTTTTCTCTCATGTTCTTTTCATGTATCGCTACTATTTTCCTTTTCCCACGGTTCTCCTTTATAATATTTTTTACTAGGCATACTTTTTTCTAAGTTCATACGTAACATAATGGTTTGAAGAAAAAAAAAACCATTTTTATGCATCCCTGCGTACAAAAGAAGACGAAGTTAAGATTCCTTTGTGAAGAAGTTAAAAGGATGAGAATGAAGCAAAACCAAAAATGTATTATTATAATGATGTTATGACATTGCTTGTTGAGATTGAGACTGTGAGCAATTTATACGGAGCTTTTTACACGATACAGGGATTCAACAGAATTTACTACCGCACTCACCATCATCAGTAGTACGCGTCTATCTTTTCACAATAATATCATCTCCATTTCGATAATTCACCCTCTCCTCATCCCTTTTAATATGAATCCAACGAAACCCAACTTCAACTTGTAAATTACAATAGTGCCACAATGCTAGCCGACGAGCCAGGAAGCAAGGCCATATTGTTGTGGCTTGAAATATGTGAGGAATAATGTGTATCTCTTCATTTCATTCTTGCTTTGTTTCATGCGCATATTCAGCAAATGAGTTAAAAAGAGAGTGAAATTGAAACAATGTCAGGAGAACATGGAAGGGGTTTTATGGCTTCACGCTATATTTTACCTCAGCTCATGAAAATGTTGGAGGCAATAATAATGAATAAACGACAGAGAAACCACGATTAGGATAAGAAAGAAAGCAATCCTCCGACTTCACTGTCGCAGCTATATTATGACTAGAACGAGAAAGGTGATTTTTAACTACATTTGCACAGCATTTGTTACAATACAAAACTAATAGATAGTACACAATGGCATATATTTTATGTAATTTTTACGTTGATTTGATAAATTATAGACAAAGATACAAACATGCAAAATCTTTATGTCATCTTTATGATATCATGATGATTTATGATGATCATGATTATGATACCATGTTCCGTAGCTAATGAATTGGCAGACTGGCACTTAAAGTTATTCATGAATTTACAAACCTGCATGACTTTTTGGGAGAATGAAAGTATGTGGAGATGACATAACAACTCCGGAGAAGCAGAATTAAAATTTCATAGAGGAGAAGGAAACATGAAAGCATATTATACCTTAGATCTAAGGGCCGAGCCTAGGCTTTGATCATCATCCATCACATCAGAATAAATTACGTGAAATCTGGCATGGCAACGCCGTCTAACGAGGAAATATTTTCTATAGATCAAAAGGTATACGCTTGGATCAAGATTAAAGATTCCTTTGTTTTAGCTCGTTTTAGTTTCATGAGGCGAAATACAATGACTTTTCATCACAAGGAGGTCCTCGTGTGGTTTATCAATTTACTCGCTGAAATGGATATTATTGCAAATTGCTGTTTTGTTTTAAAAACACTTGTACTTGTCAATCGAATTTAAATTAAGATACCTGTTGCTATACATAAACGTAGTCTATGCAAGTCCGGTTCATGGATTAGCTCGAATCATTGATGTTTGCTGAACCCTTTGATTGATTTTAATTTTTAATTAAGTTTATTGACAACTCGAACAACCTTGGTGCTTCCTGAACAACGCGCTTACGACTGATATATTTAAATGTTTGGAAAATTTATATAACTTTTCACAATTGTACGCTTCAAGTATATTTAGTTACGCTAGTACAAAATGCAGTAATCATTGTGTTTAAATAGTTGTAACTAAAACTGAATTAAAAACAAAGAAAATTGCCGTTGCAATCGTGAGAATATTGTTCTAAATAATGAAACCATGCCGGGCAGTTAAGATAAGGTTTGATAAATGTAGTACTAGTATCCTTAAAAATACATTGCCTATGAAATATTTAACCATTTCCCCTCTGGAAATCAAAACGACGACCCTTTTTTCCTCAAAGCTTTTTGGAACATTTCGTCATGCAAAGTCACGCAAACGTGAAAGGCTTCGACGATTGAAATGCTGAACGCACATACATTATTTCCATTTCGCCCTCAAGCGGAATAATGCGTTAGTTATTAGATTTCTTACTGCATCTGCTAAATAGATAATTAGTAATTAGCTAGTTATAGTAATAATTCGAAATTAGGACGAAAATGCATGCAAATAACAGCAAATACATTTTATTTGCAGCATATTTATATATTGTGTTTGCTTCGAGTGATTAAATTAGAAACCTATCGCTTATCACTATAATACTGTACCATTTGTACGCTTGATTAGGTCAACAGGGTACCGTGCCAAGTGGAGGAAGTAGATTAAAAGCTTATCAGCATTTATCGTGGTAGTTTATTAACTTCCGCTTTGAATTTATCGTTTGTATCCTTTAGGGGTTACATAGATATGTAATATCATTATATAGGATTTCCATATTTTCTGCTTATTTTATTTTAAAATATTTGCTCCATAATGCTCTATTATATTAGCAACCATCCAAATTTTTGTCATTGTGACGGTGAAAGTTGTGAAAAGTTAAATGCATTTTAGAACAACTCGCAGTATGAGCGACAGTGACAATGACAATATTTTTCACAACGGAATTGTAAAATTCAGGAGCTAACTCGTTTACCTAGTCATTTATATTTACATTATGCCGCATAAATTTAAAAAGAAATATACCAACATACTTCTGCAATATGTAAATGGAGACACACGGAACAAGTCAGATATTAGGTAACTAAATGACGAATCGGATGAGACACAAGGTCATGTGTCTATTTACTACATTACATTTACTAAAGACAGGTATTAACTTTCCTTCTCCTTTCACTTCCACTTCCATCCCCCATTCTCCGCTCCGAAATCTGCTTCGATCACATTTGAATTTTTGTAACCTATGGATATTTGATGCGACTTTTCGAAATGATAACGCACCACAACTAATTTTAATTTCGCTTAGGAAACAAATGTACAAAATTTGAACGCTGATTTTTGATTGGTTCATATCGAATTTAGATTAAAAAGCAGACTAAGTTTCATCTATTCTTTATTCCAAGTTTATGCTTACGAAATTCGAATTTTGTCTAGAGCAACAAAAGTACGTGGGTCGGTGTAGGGACAGTAGAGAGATATTTAACTGTCAAAGTGCATACCTATGTACTCCATTTGCGGATAAAATATATTTCAATTTCTTTGCACATGTTTCGATAAGATGAAAGATGCATCGCGAAAATGTTCTCAAAACACCAAGGTAAACAAAACAATTTTCTTGTGCGATATTAGTTTCCTGTAAAATGTATTCTTTTGAATAAATTAAAGCAGCCTTAATGCTCCCTTTGTTTCGTTTAGCTTCACCTGCATTAGTATACCACATTGTTTCTCTTCTCAGGATCCCTAAACAAAACAAAAATTCAACTACATACAATCAAAAATGCTAAACCGAATCAAGAACAAGAAGATGAAGATAAGTATACAAACATAGTACAAAGAACTTCACGTGATTTTCTTTCACTGCAACTGTTTCCTTTCAGAAGTAGTTTAATGCGATGCGGAGGGTGAGGTGAAAACTAAATAGCCTTAGGATAATGTTTTTTCGACAGTTTTTTAAATGAAAATTCTTCTCTTTTCGGGCCAGGCTCAATTATCTTCTCATGATAGTGAGGTATTCTGCATCCTTTTACTCTCTATGTAACATGTATGCAATTCATTGCTTCGTAAGATTTGTGAGTAGGCCTTGGCCGGAAGTATGCAATTTATTCAATGAATTGTTTACTTTGCTTTAACCTAACACACAGTTGAAAGCATTTTTATTATCTATGTATTTTATCTGTATGAATTTAATGCATTTTCTTCATTAAACCAACAAATATATAGTACCGCATATCTCAAGACTTTCATAAATCTTAAGTTCAATGTATTACATTGCCCCCCAAAAACGTAGAAACTATTTATTGGTGCTACGAATTTGTTAGAGAAAAATTGTGCTCGTCTGGCATCTAATCGATCAAGAAATGAATTCGATCAGGCCATGCTCATTATTGGGTTTCAATTACTATAATTTCGGGCCACTGAGTGAAACGCTTAACTCTTCGGATGGTGCAAGCGAAGAGTCCAAGGATACGGGCATCTTCCAAAAACTCTTCAGTCCCAAAACTTCATAGAAAAAATGTCGTGACGGGCATGTTATGACTATGACAAAGAAGATCTTTTTAATTTTATTTGGTAAACTACGAAAGAGATCTGAAGGTTAGTAATATCCGTCGTACCCCTCATATCGCATATCTCGAGTATAATGTCGTAGTATGTATGCAGTAAAATAGAACGTGCAACAGAGATTGCCATTGCCAGGTAATTAAATACGTGCAGAGAGGGTCTGTTTAAGAATCTCACAAAAATCTGCACTGTCCTGATGCTTCTCAGTCAGTCTTCATGTCTTTTTCTTACCTTCGCAAGAAAAGGCATTGAAGACAGGGCGAATAAAAAAAGATGATCCTGCTAGGAATAGTCTACCTGTTGTTTGTAAGATTGTGAATGTTTTTTGAAAGAAGTGTAGTATGAGTAAGGTAAACTGTTACTGACTAACCATGCCTCAAAGCTCTCTACCTCTGATCTACCGTTTTGCCTTTCTAAGGTAATATGATTTGAAAACAGCTAACTTCACACATACCTCCTCCTACATGGGTTAGGTACCTTGGGAAGGAATTTTTTTATTTACTACCTCGCATACGTATTTTTGTTTTGTGGTTCATACGGTGCTAAAATTTTTGTATCAATTTGACAGACCACAGGGAGAGTAGAGTAAGTAAAACTGCATACGCAATACGCACATACGGACGGAGGAACAATACAGATTTTTTTGGTGAAGTCTAGAGTTCATCAATTTTAAGATCAGTAACAAAAGTAGCCTACATTCCACTTGTCGATCGAAAACGATCGACTGATAATAGTAATATCGCTCTATCATTACATTTCATCGAATTGATTGCATCTTTAAGTAAAGTTTTTTTCTATGCACTGCACTGGTGCAGTAGTGTTTGGAGGAAATACGAGAATTGAATTATTTTGTAGCCATGGAAGACAGACGCTAGCACACACAGCTATAACAGTTCCTGTACAGACGGTGTCTACTGGAAATCTATAGAGAAAATTGTCCTTTGTTTGTAGTCTAGTTTTGGTTACCGAAAAGAAGTGATGATAAGACATTTGATTATTCCAACTCTCGCCTATAAAATGATAAATGGCAAATTGAATTTTTAATGATAAGTGTTTCACTTGCTGAGGTTAGATTTTATTGCATTGCATTAGACATTTCAGCAATCAATATTTTGCGGAGGTTGGCATTCCAGTTCGAACTATTTTCGTTTTCAGCATGGCAAGCATTCGAAGTTGTTGACATAGCATAAAATTTATTGCGATGAGTTTGTGCAGTTTGACTTTGAAAATCAGTGATGACAATAATACTATAACGACGACAGTCAGGAAAGCTACCGCAGCATGCGTAAAAACTCAAAATCTTTCGCATAGTTCATAACTGCATTTGTGTTAAAAAGCGAAATGTCTTCCAACATAACATAAAAAGCGAACTAATGGAATTTTTACCGGAATTTTCGATATTTGAAATGCTGCGAGTAACCTCTTTAAATAAGTGTGAAAATGTGAAGGACTCAAAGCGGATTTTCACCGAGAAAGTGGATATATTCCTAGGACAGTTTTAAGGTTTTTATGATAAACCCGATTCGTAATCGCGTTTGTCAAAAAGTGGAAGTAAAGCAGTGCAATATAAAATATACACAAAATGGACAAAGTAAGTCAAAAGCTTGTCCGTAACCTCAAGTCGCGTCGCTATGAGGTTATGGAAGGTATCAATACGCCCCAACGAGTGGAAACACTGCAGATAGGAAGATACAGTCCAGACAGCTATGGCGATAGCAGAGATCCAAATCACAATCGCGAAGAAAGTCACAGTCTGGACGGGACTGGAAGGGCGAAGCGAGAACATAGTGATATTGAAATGACTGCCGCTGTTTCCGGTGTCGTGCCAGATGGTAACCGCAAGTTTTTAATGCATAGTTATTAGTTATTACAAGAACATTAATTTTCAAAAAATGCATGATCACTTTTCATTGTTTTTTTGTATTTCGTCGTGCCAGACACATTCACTGTATCTCAAGCAATCAATGCACTCGGTTTTGGAAAATTCCAAGTGATGCTGTCACTTTTTACGGGACTGTGTTGGATGGCAGATAGCATGGAAATGATGATTTTGAGCATTCTATCGCCAGCGTTACAATGCGAATGGGGTATCGATAAGTACAAACAAGCGTTTCTAACTACTGTGAGTCACATTGATTAAATCACCGCATCGCAAATTTAATGATGATGAAGGAATTTTGCGTTCATATCAATATTTCGTTCTTTTGCTTTTACAGTCCGTGTTTTTTGGAATGATGGTTAGTTCACCGTTTTGGGGTGACTTGAGCGATAAGTATGGGAGAAGACTAGCTCTTTGGGTTTCAGTAGGACTACTCTATTTTTATGGAACTGTGAGCTCATTTTCCCCCGGGTACTATTGGCTTGTTTTCCTACGGTGCTTTGTTGGATTCGCCATTGGATGTGTTCCACAATCGTAAGCTCTAGCTCAAGTGAAGTGAACAGGTAGCCAATAATACTAATTGCTCACTCATTTTTAAATACTTTGTTTTTCGTTCTAGTGTAACATTATATGCAGAGTTTCTTCCGACGAAGCAAAGAGCACGATGCGTCATTTTGCTCGATGTATGTCCTCGTTTTTTAAATGCATACCCAATAATTAACTTGACTTTCTCAAATTGTTAATATATCCATGCGAATTCTCATTGATTTAATATGCGTTAAATGCAACTTTTAGTGTTTTTGGGCACTCGGTGCATGTCTGGAGGTCCTTCTTGCAATTTTGGTAATGCCCACGCTAGGATGGAGGTGGCTGTTGGGCCTTTCCGCGCTACCGATTTTGGTCTTCTGCATAATGTGTTACGTAAGTGAAAAATGACCATTATTTATGAGAAACGATTTTTAATGGAAGTCAGATAGGTATATGTTTAGACTTTGGTTAATGGTACATGCATATTCATTATGTATTTGCTTTTATGTACATGGAAATGAAATATGAGTAACACGTATTTACGTTTTCCAAACCCATTAGTGGTTGCCGGAGAGTGTCCGATTTTTGGCTGCTAGTGGAGAAACGGAAAAGGCTATGACCACTCTTAAGCGGATTGCAAGTCAAAATGGGAGGTCAATGCTATTGGGACGCCTTATTGTGGATGATATGCATCCAACTGAAAGGGGACGGATCAAAGATCTCTTGATGCCAGAAATGAGAAAAACTACTTTGCTGTTGTGGTTTATATGGTGCGAATTACGACAAATTATCCATGTAGCTTACCTTGATAGTGATAACCTGGATATTGATGACATCCAAATGATATCCAATTCCAAATGTTTTTGTCCACCAGGATGACGTGTGCATTTTGCTATTACGGCGTTGTCTTGATTTCAACGGAAATTCTTGGGGAAAATTCAACACCCGTGGAAGCTTTGATGTCTTCTGACAATTTCCAGAACATGACTTTAGATAACACTGGATTTTCACTGAACAACCAATCGATGCCACTGAACATGCTGCCAATGCCGGAGCACCTCGTTATGGATCAAAATATCACTTTGATGGACAGTGAAAGAATTTGTCGAAACGCTACTCACAAAATGCTGACTACGAGTGATTACGTAAAGCTCCTCTGGACAACGTTGGCGGAGTTCCCTGGTGAAGAACTTGCATTTTAATACGCTGAATACTCACTCACTAAACTCAACTTCCGTGTACTAAAATAACTTTTCATGCATTCAATCTTTGCAGGAATTTTAGTTACAATTTTCGTGCTGGACAAGATTGGCCGGAAGAAGACCATGGCAGCCCAGTTTCTATGTTTTTCAGCAACAATTTTTGCTTTCTTGTTCCCAGTTTCAGAGTAAGAGTCACTCAAAGACATTTTTATGTAAAGAAAGGGATAAGAAAATATTAAAGGCGTGTTTTACATTACAGTCAAAATTTGAAAACGATAATTCTTTTCACTGCTCGGGCAATCGTTTCCGGTGTTTTCCAGGCGGCGTATGTGTACACCCCTGAGGTGAGTTTATTCTCCTTAGTTGGCTGCTGCACTTAAACTCAACCTGCTACGTGGCCACTAGCTAAATTAATCGCTAAATGTTTTATGACACGATAGGTGTACCCAACATCAATGAGATCAGTTGGAATAGGAACATGTTCAGGAATGGCGAGGATCGGTGCAATGGTTACCCCCTATGTTGCTCAGGTACTCATAAATAAGCTTGGACTGAGATGTACTTCAATTCCATATCATAGAATTTCAATTTCAATTTCATAGAATTAACTAACAAAAGAACAATAAATATTTTAAGGTTCTTCAGAAGCAGTCTACACCGCTGGCAGCGGGTTTGTATGGGGCAGTTGCTATAATGGCGGCCATCGTATCCATGATGCTACCAATTGAAACCAAAGGAAAAGAAATGCCTGACAGAGCATCCAAGTCATAATCTTAAACATTTAGTATCAAGTTATTAGCAATTTGAATAAGAACACAAAGCAACACTTATATTATATTGCGAATTTTTATTACTTCACCCATTCACAAAAATGATTTCTTTCTTGGAAATTTGACAGTTCAAATGTCAAAATCGATTAGGCACCAAGAGAATGTACTGCGCTCTTAGAGGTCTACTTAATGTTTTAATAGTGCGAATATTTTATTACGTATTTATTTATTCAAATTGATCTGCCATTAGCAAACTTTCGCGATCTACGGATATCATGAAAAAGAGTTTTGCATATTTAAAAATATGTAAGTAGTTTAAAGTACTTAAGGCAATAAGCTGTATTAATTCGTATTTTTTCCTTTTGTGCTTCGCTGTGAACTTTCTCGATGCCTAAAATGTCAAGGTGCAATATTTAACTAAAACAGTGTAGGTTTAATTTATTATTTTGTAGTCTTATGAAGGTTTTGCTTACTTTTTAGTAACATGAAATACGAAAATGACATCTTAAATTTATTTTAATATCCATACTTAAGTTATTGAAAGTCCTAATGTAAGTCAATATAAAAGCGACTTTGATAGGAGTCAACATATAAAAACATATGCTATTTCATTTTCAACCAAAAGTACATACCACGTATCCAGCAATTATAATCAGCGCGACATTAATTATATACAATACAATCATAGCAAAAAAGAAATAAATAATTCCAAATCTATCTTAAAGCGGATTGAAATTCATTTACACTTACACCAAATTCAATGCTCGGCCGTCCTTGATGCATGTGCCGTTATATTTATCGTCGTACCAAAAAGTAATATTTTAAACAATAAAACAATATTTTAAAAAAATATTTTGGTTCGGGAGTTCTTTATTGCACATTAAGCACATACAGTACATAAAAATTGTCAATATAATCAGATCAATTTAATCAATCAAAAATGTCACTAAAAAATAAAAGCAATGCCTTTAAATTAAAATTAATATATATATAACTATAAAAAACTAAAAAGCAGAATTTAAGCAGCAGCGTTTATGAATATGGATATGAACTTCATATAATACTAATTATACGTACTTCCGATAACGCACGCAATTTAACGGGGTGCAGCAGTGACTAGTGCCTTTGAAGGTGAATGCTAATTTGAATTTGAAAACAAAGACTACAGACAAATGCAAAAAACGATTTTACTTTGGCGTGTTTAGTAAAAAGTAAAAAGCGCGTCCTTCTCCTCACGACATTGGTATGTTCTTTGTGCAGCCACAGCATATATTTTTATGAGGACTCATCAATACAGGGGAGGATGGCAGTTCAACGCAATAATAT
Organism: Seira ritae; assembly: GCA_027744415.1. Classification (NCBI taxonomy): domain Eukaryota; kingdom Metazoa; phylum Arthropoda; class Collembola; order Entomobryomorpha; family Entomobryidae; genus Seira; species Seira ritae. Next base: position 11,464 of record JAHZNI010002482.1, on the reverse strand, counting down.
TGAAAATATTTGATGCGATATGCATGCAATGAGATCAAAAGAAGATGATAGGGATAGGAATAGGGATAGGGTGGGATGAGAATGAGAAAGGCAAGCAAGAAGGGAGGACGATAGGCCACACAACGGATTCATGCAATGTAATTTTTTACTTATTTTTTTACAACCATCATCGCATCCCTATAGTTTCCGCTTCTGCTGCTGCTAGTGCTTCGCCTTCTATGTTATACTGCTCTATGGAGAGTGCACGTTTCGTTTATGTAAAGTTTGTACAATGCACATGGACTTTTCTTGTGTCTGGTTCTGGTTTGGTTTATGTGTCTTGGTTATTATTATGCATGGAAGAAAACGAGAAGGCCATGCATGTAATAAAATGCTTGTATTGAATGTTGAAGGAATCGGCTGACTCGAGTTCGTGCTCAGTCTTAAAAAAACTAAATTTTAGGTGAAAGCAAAAATTGAAAGCAACGTGTGAAAAGAAAACTTTGAATTTTTAAAGAGATTTTAAATATTTGGAAAGGACACGATTGCGACAGTTAATTTTTAAATGGACCTAATTCTACTTTGTTTTTTCATTGACAATATCCTGTGTTCAGTGGCAAGAAAAAGACACGGGATGGTTGACGGTTTTAAAAAGCTTTGTTGAGTTCTATTTTAGTTAAGCGTAGTAACTAGCAACAAAAGCAATATTTAGCGTGCAANGACGCCCTGCGCATGTATCGAAGAGACACAAGAAGCTTCATGTATCATTTGTGAGTAAACTCGTTATTATTACACCGTTCCCGTTTATCGAGAAAGCAGTGCTGTTGTTTTATTTGTTATCACGTGTTGTGTTATTGCTGACCTTTTTTTATGGCCTTATCGTATTCCATGGAAATGTGGACATGGTAAGGCAAAATACAAAATAAGAAGCAGTGAAGCTTTAATAATTACATATCTTTTTCGCGCTTTTCTCCGGAAATTTATTTTTGTAAAGCAGTAGGTGTAGGATTTCTACAATCTTCTAAAGAGCTAGGGCTAAGGGTTGTAATTAACAGAGAAGTTGGATTGTGCTAATTAATAATCGATGGGTGATTAGTGCAAGTGCACTCTCTTTCATAAGCAACTCTATAATAAATCGCCGGTCTGGAAATGTTCAATTTGATGAAGTGAGGGGTTTAACTGTGAAATATCCTTGCTCCGTTTTCTATGTAACCTTCAACTACCAACTACATTGCTTCTTTTTTGGGAGGTTATAGTTATAATATATGCCTAGGTATTTTAAATGCTTTGTAAGCTAATTTTTAAGAAATGTATGCATCCTTTAGGGGCTTTAGGTATTAGTGCAGAGTAAGCACAATCAATCTCTGCTATCTTATCTCTGGTTATATGCTAATGCTGATGTACAGGAAAACTTGATTCATATCCCAAGATTACACAGTCTTTGACTTATAAAAGGAGCAATGAAAAAATAAAGATCTTCGTGCATTAGAGTGCGTCTTCAGGAAAGTTGCAATTTTATTTTCTTACCTCGGTATTTCATTTGTCCGCATCGTTTTCGTTGTGCAGCTTTTACCATTTGTAATTAATTATAATTAAGCATGACATTGATATCGTTGAATTTGATAAACATGTAGACATACAATGGCTTGATTTCCATATTTTGAGAAACCAATTTTCATTTATTTCTCTTAAAAAGTTGTACTTGACTGAATGAAGTTCATGTTGGTCTCATTATCATGAAATGTTTTTTTATTCTTTGACTCTTTATATTCAGACACTCAATCGTTGACTGGTTGACGTGAAGAGAGTGAAAGAAAGTCCATATCTACCTCTAAAAAATGAAGGCGATACTTGATGGATTGTCAAGATTGCCGTTTTTGCGTGGAAACATATCGTTGGTGTTGGTATGTTAATGAGTATTATTTTTTATTCTACTGCTATAGGAATAAGACGATGAAATTTGAATACCTAATTGATTTATTAATGCCACTATGTCCGTTACTTTTAAGACCACGAAAAGGCCTTAGTGGGGATTTTCTTTTAAACTGGTTTTGTAGTTTTCAACAATATAATCGGCATTCGTTTTGAAAAAAATGCGGTTAAATTGCTTTGAACAACTAAAAAATCTCTATTATTTCAATATTTCTTGTCATACAAAATTTTCCCCTCTTCCCCTCAATTTTTTGCCATCCAGTCACACTGTTTTGATGAGAAACAGAAACGTTTTGTCTTTTGGCAAGAGACGATTTGACAACCGTATTGGAAAACGTCATTAATTCTAACCATTTATATGGCACAAAAACCGAAATCCCTTCTAACAAGTAAAGGTCCTCTACGCATGCCTGTCTAGGCTACTGTTTTTCTCTGGACATAATATTCCATTCCATATGTGCTTTGCATTGATAAATTCCGCATTTGCATTCACTAAATTAGAGAAATCCGCTGGAAATTGATCCCTGTGGAGTAGCTAACGAATTTAAAAAGATTATTCGACATATTTTTAAAGAATACAGGGGATCTTTTGAACACACATTAAACGTGTATACGGAAGTAACGAATTTTCTTATGCAATTTTTACGAACCAGGGAAAACCATGATTATCATAGTAATCAGCATATTAGAATTGTCCAGAATCGACTTAGATTTTTTAAAATCTTACGCATGCGTAGAGGACCTTTACTTGTAAGGCAATTTCACGATACTAAATAATCGTAGCAACATTATAACAATAGGGTTTAATAATAGGGTTTTATTGTCAGCAGGTTCCCTCGTGCCAGCGGCAGCGGCATGTCCTTTCTCTAAATTATGATATTTCTGTTTTCCCTCAGGTTTTTACCTAGAAATGGAAAAGGATGGAGTTCTTCCGAAACACAAGAAAAAGAAAACTAAAAAGAAATTGATAAAGAAAGACATCGCTAATCTCCTAGCTTTGAATGGATTTTGTCGAAGGAACGACTTTCCCAAACGTGGGTCCAAGCCAGTGGACGGCTATTTAATTCCACTGAGTAAGCGGAAGGTGTCTATAGGTGAGCTACTAATTAATCTACTAGTTGGTTTCCTGTACCTTTCTTTATAAAATGATCGTAGCACAATGAACGACACTTACTTTTTTATCGTGTTTTATGTTGCAGAGTTGTTAGCAAAATGTTTACGGTCAGCATGCAAAAAAGATAGAGCAGAGAAAATGAGACAAAACCGAAGACAAAGCATACCAATTGTGATTACCCCACCACACAGCCGAGACGCGTCTCCTTCCAACAAAGGAGAGACACGCGTTGGTGATGCTCCAACAAAAGTTACCTCCTCTAAACGAAATCGCAGTAATGAAGAGGCTAACTCGCCCCAATTTCAAATCCCTGTGTCACCACCTGAAGAACATTCCCCTGGTTCCAAGGATGTAATGCAAACAGTGGAAAAGCCTTCCGATATTCAGTTTGCGGAACAAACACACGAAGAAGACAGCGGTGGAGTTGTTTGCAAAGAAAGTACCTCGTCGAAGGATAGCAATTCACAGCCAGTACAAACAGGGACAGACCTTGGCATTCAAGAGATTTTAGATGGCGATGTTGAGGATAATGTCGTTGTAGATGACGAGAGTGACAAGGAGATTGACATTTTGGACGACGATGATGAGATCCTGGAAATCGAGAAATATTTAAAAGAGCAATCAGAGAAACCAGGTCAAGACAAAAATGAACGTATGGCTCACCTAGATGAAGAGGTGGAACGACCCGGGGACGCTGAGGTTGTCCGATCTATGCTCCTTACTCCAGATATTGAAGTGATCGAGGATTTATCTTCCGATGAGGATTCCAGCAGTGAGCAAAACATTATTAATGCAGAAATGGCCATTGTAGCGGTGGGCACTTTATTCAAAAGTGAGGCCATTGCTACATGTTCTTAATCTCTTTTTAAATCATGCGTGCGTACCTATGTGATTTAAATCCTTAAATTTTTTTTGCAGGTCAAGGTGCTGCTCAATTAGCATCTACATCATCGGATAATACAACTTCTGCTGGATCCAGTAATGGTATGGAAGGAGACATTCTTGTAGCTAATGATGCAAAAGTTACACCACGCATTTTCAAACGTGGTACAGACGACACGGACAGCACGACCAATTCAAGAAAAAGACGAAGGTTGGACCACACAAACAATGACATTGCTTCAACTTTAAATCTCAACACAGAAGATGTGAAGTCCAATGGCTCTGCGGAAAGAGGAAGGACATCGGCCTCATCTACGGAGCCTAAAACGGACGATTTTACCTGTAAGACTTCTACTCAAAACAACAAACAACTGCACGAACAAAGCTCTCTAAGTACGCCATCAGAAGTCAGCATTTTGGGTGAATCAGGCATGCGCATGGACAATTCTACACCTTCACCAAGTGATCTAGCATCGACAAACCAAGGAAATAAGCAAGCGTCGATAGAGAAGTCGGTTTCTCCAGAACCTGGGGGAGGTGACCTTACTTTGACAGAGTATTCAGTTCCACACAATGACAAAGAGTCGTCAATAGAGGAATCTCACGTAGCAGATATCGCCAAAGCGAGCTGTTCGACTGATACTAATAATGTTCCATCCGTTGAAGTGAACAATGACGGCACCAATGCTGACCCTACCCCAACTGAAGATTCCATGAATCCGGTTGTTGATAAAAATGATGGAGGATGTTCTCATCATCAAAATACGTCTCGTGATACCAGTGAAAGTAATAAGGATAGCAGCTCAGTTTCATTCACAGAGAATAAGCTCTCTAATCAAGCAAACGACGATACCGCCACCAGTACCAAAAATTCTTCGAAATCCATTGCTGTCTCATTTACGGAAGGTTTGAAAAAAGTAAAGATTGAGATAGATCGCGTGGCAAATGAAAGCAGTGAACGACAGAGGACGCATCGTCGGAAGAACTCTTCCTCAGAGGATATTTCTGGTACAAAAGAAACTCAGCAAAGTGCTGAAACCACTGCTCAAGAAAATCATAATTCATGTGGTAATGATTATCCTGTACTGAGCATTCCTGATGTAAGCGATGAAACATCACCGATGTTAATCGATTCATTGTTGAACCCTCCTGCGAGCACAGCAACATCAACGCAAGAGGTTTCTCCAACGAACACATCTACCTCAATTACGACCTCCTCAGTGCTTACCGTTCCAGAAGCTGAAACTACCGTTCACCTTACCTTGGAAAATAATAGTGTAACGACGACCGAGGAAACGCTGACTGATACTTTACCAACAGCTGCTGCCGGTGGCGATGATAATCGCCGTGAGACGGAGACTGTGTTACCGTCTGAGAGCACTACAACTGCCAGTAGCTCTATTGCCGCCACCGAAAACACAGAGGATGATGACGAGTCCAATTTACCTCTGGTCATGATCAGAAATGATATATTTGAAGAAGATTCAGACCAAGAAGCAGAAGCCGTTCCAACCGTCAGTCATCCCTCTACCTCCATTGAAACAACCCAAATTATGTCTTTGTTGGCTGAGACTGAGGCTGCTGGGAGTGCAGTTCAGACTGAAAGTAGTGTAAATATAAATCAAGACGCAACCACTACAAGCATTTCAGCCCTAATTCAGTCTGAAGTACAAAATACCCAAGAACCTGCCAGGATAATTGATTCACCATTGTTGCGTAATATGATTACCAGCGGTATAAGTTCTCCAATAGCTTCTACTTCAGGGGAAAGCTCATCAACTCCGTTACCAAACATCTTAAGCTCGAATGCGACCTACGAGCCAGTCACGACTCCAGTAACACCGACGCCATCCAACGAAGCTGATACGATTAGGGGCGCTGCTGCAAGAGGTGCTGCAACAAACGATAGGTTATCAGTGCATGAAGAGACCCTCCGAAAGTATTTTAGTTCTGTTGCAGCCCACTTTCAGACCATGGCTACGGATGTCAATAAATTACAAAACGTATTTGGCGAGACTCAGACTCAATCGACAAATTTGGATATGCCGGCTGCTGCAGGGCTTATAGAATGCTTGAAGACATCGACATTTAGGTTTTTCGAGTACCTGGAATTAGGTTTATGCGGATTGAGACTAACTAACGGAGGTCCGTTCTCACCGACACAGCAGCCACCTCTTCAGGACGTCCAGTTGACCATCGAGGAAATGACAGATTATTTTTGCGTTTTAGTTGAAGGCTTGGAATTTGGCCGTCGAATCGAATCCACCAGAATGAAATCTGTCTTGAACTCGATCGTTGTTAGAGTCCTAAAACTTCTCCACTATTTCATGGTCATTTCAAATCCTAACATGGCTGAACAGAAGTTTCAAAACGTTTGTTCTATGATAGTTACCAGAGAGTCGTTTGCAAATCTCAACGTTGCGCAAAGTACGAGATATTTGGTTCAGTTGTGGGAGGCAATCAGAAGTTACGGTCGTGTGGGCGACACGTACCAACATGGTGGCATTCTAGATCATCTCACACTTGGCCCAGCTCTATTCATGGAACGAATTAAGAAACTTAAGCAGTCAGCGGAAAGGTCTAAGCAACAGCAGCAGCAACGACGACAGCAGCAAGCAATTGCGGAAGCATCTTTATTACAGACCATTGTCAACACCGATGTAGTCCAACCACCACCGCCATATCAGCAAAGTACTGCAACAAATGCCACTTTCACCGCTCAGCAACTTGTATCCAATCCTCCAATGACCACACAATTTCCGCAAAATTCTGGTTTGCCATCCCAAACCTTATGCCAAGTACAGCAAACTCATATTATCCAGCCTAATCAGAATCAAACTCAGCTAAATAACGTTGCCGGTCCATCGCGACGACGAAGCCAAAACCAGCAGAGTCCTGTGGGAAACTTGATTGGGGAACAACAGAGAAATTTGGACGCTCTTGCAGCGCAGCGGCAACAAAACAGGGCGTTACATCATAATGCAGTTAGCAATGTTAGTCCAGCCTCACACAATCAAACACAAGAATTTGCTTATCTTTTGCGACCGATACCTGTTCAGGAGCTACCAACTGTTCCTCAACAACCCGAAACTGTTGACGATGAAGTCGTGGTGATTGGCGTTGGACCACCTAATCAACAACTGCTACACCAACAGCAACAACAACAATTGCAGCAGCAGCAACAATTACAGCAGCAGCAACAATTACAGCAGCAGAAACAATTGCAGCAACAACAACAATTGCAGCAGCAACAACAATTGCAGCAGCAGCAACAATTGCAACAGCAACAACAACAACTGCAGCAGCAGCAAACTTTAGCGAATGGACGGCAAGAGGAAACTCAAATGATCAGCTTCAGCTATGGAGGGGTTCAGCTTGGACAAACGCAGTATCATGGAAACCGTAATGCTTCAAATTCAAGTGGAACTGGAGTCACCCCCGCCACCAGTTCTGGAAGCGTTTCTTCAGTCGATCACATCACTCTGCAGTCATTGTTAGGAAACACTTCTGCCGCGAACTATAGGCCTGGGAGTCAGCAATCAAATACCAGTCAAGCATCTTACTCTCATGCTAATAATATCTCTCATCAAAATGCGCAGAACAGTCAAAGTTATCAAAGTCAATTGAGTATTGCTCGAGTACCTCCTGCTTCGACGGGCAATCAACGACAGACAGTTCAAACCCAAGGGGTGCAAGGGAATAATGCCGCCTACCCGACACAGCCAACCATCAACCACCGTCCTGTTGGGTCAAGTCAACAAGTTATGCGAACCATGCCTCAGCCCTCAGTCCGACATGTACTCCAGGGGATACACAACACAGCTCAAGCTCAAAGGCGAGCTTCGCCTCAGAACATGCATGTACCGCAGCAAAATGCATCAAGTGCTCCTGCCAGTCTTCCAAATAAGCGAGCAACCCAATCTCAACAGTCAAATTCACGGCGCGTGGCTAACCAAAACATGGTCTACGATCAAACTCGTGGGCAAAGTCAGGTAAAGACCAAATATTTTTTTGTAAAAAAGGCATTATGCATGATTCAACATGATCTTTACAAATTGAGATGCTTTTTCGGGAGTGATTGATTTCACTAAGAATTTCATTTCAGTTCCAGGGTAATCATAATCGCACCAACATGATGGTAAATAACGGCGCCAGTTCATACCAGAATCAATATCAGCAGTACAGCACGCAACAATCCAATGCCAATGCCCATTCATCTTCTCGTGCGGTAGCAACAGCAACCTCAGCTTGGAATCCAACCAACTATCAAACTTCGTATGTTCCACCCGTGTACACCTCCAACAACCAACTTCCAACGGCTACAGTAACAGCCAGCAGTACCATTGAGCAGGATTTGATGACCCAGTATGATTTTAATCTTGCGCAAGATCAGGCTAATACAGTGTATTATCCTGCGGCAGATGGAACAAACCTCATAGCCGCCTCTACTACGACGGTCACAACTCCCGGTGTAGAAGATTGGCTGCAAATGCCGGATCAGCAGCAACAGCAGCAGCGCCAAGGTCAATAAGTAATAGGATTGGCACAGCACTCGACGCATTTATATTTAGCTTATGTTTTGAAGCTGAATTCAAAAAGTTCTTGTTGATTGAGTGGTGTAACATTTTAAGTACTTATGTAATGCATTTCGAGCTTCGTGGTGTAAATGTGCCCGTAATTTCCTCTGAAAATGTATTTAAGTTGTGTGTGTGAATCCGAGCTTGCTTTAATGGTATTATTATTCTCTCCTATTTTATTTTGTCTATAAAGTCCCATGCCTATAAAACTTGTTCGGAAAACGGACAATCAAAGAGAGTGTCGAACGTCAGCCAATGCTTACCAAATTTTACTTCTATCATTTTCGTCGACGCCAGGAAACTACAGGAGCATGCAATTGTTTGGGAATTTTGTTTGCATAATTATCGCTGCAGAGTTTCTTCTGCATCCATGACATTTTATTTATATTAAAAATTAACGTGGGTGGTTATTATTGTCAATGCATGAGGATTGTGTAGTAAATGTTTCTTAAGGTAGAACTACCTTGACCTTGGTTTACTATTATTACTACTTAATTTACAGAGCACGTATACCGTTAGTTTATACTTTCCTTCAATTACTTTTGCAATATTATGCCATTTTATTTTAAAGAAGCTGCGTAATACTGTATAATTGACTAATTGTATTTGTAAGGAAAAATATATTGTGATGTCAAATCGTAAACAAAATAATGTGATGGTACCGAAATATTCTTATAAAATCAAAAATCCTAAACTCCCTATAATAAGTGAAGCTGTCTCAATGCTATAACAAAAAATGCTCCATTGTAGATTTCTCTAGCTGATAGGTCAGGAAATTTTTACGTGTGTTCGTAATACAATTTTTACAATTAAGTATGTATAGTATTATAAGTTATGATCTAATCCTAAAGAAGTGGGGCGCAAATTATTGAATAGAACCAAAGCGACGATGAAATTACTTCTTTAACCAGCAGATTAAGGTGTAATACCTAAGCAACGACTTAACTGGTCATTGTCAATAATCCTTCGTTCATGGATAGTCGTACTTTCAGAGATCTTAATGAAGTCCCAAACTCTTCCAAACATGCCATGTGACTGAACTGATAATTATTATAATTAAGAAGAAACTATTGTTATAATGCATTTGTACATTTTGCAAGAAAACCATACCATTAGTCAAGTCATTATACATGCACCACAAATAATGATATACTTAAATATATTGCTACAACTATTTACGAAATTTTAATTAAAAGTTTCCAATTTTGCAAAACTATGGTTTCTAAAAATCATTTCTTATATTATTTGCATATATACTTGCGAGAAAGTCGGCAGAAAAATTCATACCGGAATCTAACGAAGGCGTGATCTTTGTTGAAATGAATTCCCAAAAATGATTGTTACATTTACCTTGTAAAGTACATAATTGTTAAAAGATGCGCTCGCACAGCCTTAGAAAAAACCATAATTACGCAACGTTCAGAATACATGCGTATTCGTATTCTTCATATAACAATCGTTCACCTCAAAGATTTACCATCACTCCTTATGAGGCAGGCCTGCAGTGAAGACTCCCTCGTTAGAGTAGTGCAAAACAAAGCTTAAAGCATCATGAGAAAATCCAAGAGGTAGTGTTTCCCTATTCGGCTCAGAGAGCATCTTCAAAAAGTGCAAGTTCTGTTCTGATGTTCCTGCAGTTCTCGCTTCATTCATTTACAGGATAAATCATGAATAAATTTTATGCAAAGTTTTGAATGCAGATATTTTGCAACTTTTTGCTCTCGTTTAAAAAATCAGCCAGTTCTCCAAGTAAAGTGACTTGTTGTTGTGGCGTGGCCGTGCTCCAATGTTTGTTGCGCCAGTGTCCATAAAACCGGTGCGGTAAATGTAGATGCCCACACGAAATTTGCAACCAACTAAACTGTGTTCCTAATTAGGACTTATACAATGTGGTCCCTTTTGGCGTGCTAGTTCAGCCATGAAACTAATATAAAATTTGCGATTCCTGGAAAATTTCATAGATGCATACATATTTCCTTTAGAGCTCTCAACTAAAAGTAATTAAAAAGAGAATCCTGGGGCAATATGGCACACAGGTAATGTAATCGTATTCCGACCTTTTAAATTATAATACAATAACTATTGTGGTCAAGAGCAGTGAATATTTTACAAGCATCTTCCTAATTACTCGGATCGAAAACAACCTTGACTTACTTATTCCTTTGAGATCGATAATAAGTTAGTTTTACATAAGCAAGTCAAGCCGCTGCGATGCGACTGAAGCCAAGCTGAGCATTTCACTTCACTTGAAAGGGGTATATTATGAGGGCATAACGTTCTTTTAAGGCGATTTCGTCTTGTTAACCTTACCACCACCGTAGGTACCTTTTTAAAACGTGTCAACGAGAAAGCCCGCAGCAGCCGTGGGTGAGACAGTGAATAATGCGCAGAGACGTTTGTTTTCCATAATTATCTTATCATCATCATATCTCCTTCATCATCAGCAAGCCTCTTTCCATTTTGCTTTTCTGCTTATTGCATGCACTATTATGCACCGTTGCTGCCTGATATGGAAAAATGCAACAATGGCCATAGAGTCTTCATTGTTTTCTTCTGACGTTAGATAACTTGCATATTTGTATACCTACGCAGCGCATCCGTAAATTTCTTTTTAGTGTGCACCTAAAGTAGTGGTAGTTCTTTCAAAATCTTTATGCATTATGACGCAAGGATCGAGACAAAGTCCTTTTTATGAACCTGAACCTGCTTACACAAACTCATAAAAATTGCCCTAGGGACGAGATGAAATGTGTCTTCTTCGCCGTTTATTGTTCATTATTATTTTAGCCTTTCTTCTAAATTCATTTTCTTTGAGCACAAAGTTATCTATTATTTTGAACTGTCGTGTCAATTATAACGATCCAGAGAGGTACTTTGCTCTCATACTTAAATTTAACTGCTTCCAGGGAAGAAGGGGGGAACTGTCCTTATGGAAATCTGGGGTTCGGTGAAATCAACTGATTTTTGGATATGTGGTAGA
>JAHZNI010002481.1:0-17722 GCA_027744415.1 Seira ritae | reverse complement strand
ACTATATTTCCCTTTATGTAGAAAAAATCTTTTCTTTTCCAAGGAAGTATCATGTTTCGGGGAAGACACTCAATTATGGTCTCAAATTTCGCTGAGGGAAAACGATATGCCTGTGCATTTTCAGGATTACATTTTCTATCTTGAACTTGAAAATGGTAAAATGTATGCGCATATCATCTTAACAGGTGCTTTTATCGAATATGGGTTAGGCTGATTCTAAGCATTTAAATATCTGGATTATTTGGATTATGATGATGTACATAGATTAATCTCGAAACCAAATAATAATATCATGAGGAAATAATAATTCTCAGTTGTGATAGATCGCATTGGAGGTTGATTAAATGAAGTGGAAGTTTGAAAAAGGGTCCTCAAAGCTGAGTGTCACTGCTTCAGATATGATTACTTGATTGGTTGCTTTACAAAAGGGCTAAATACATATTATCGTCATTCTCTGATTTTCACCCTGTTCATTGTACAGAAAAGGCATCTGAAAACAATTTGTGCAATTACTAAAGCTAGTTTAGAAACCAAGGTGTGCTGGTTTTCTTCAGATGCAATAACTTTTATTGCTTTCCACCAAATGGACATTAAATCCAGAGTCGACCAACATTAGACTCACAGGTCACGATGAAGGAGAGCAACAAAAAATTAAAAAGTACAGATCTCACTAGCTATCTTCTCATGTTTTTCTCATAAAGGTGAGGTGTAAAGCCATCAAACAAGCTTTGGGACCTCCTCAAAAACTTTGTTCTTCTTTTTTTGGTGAATTTCTATATGAAAGAACTCGCTAGCGGGCGTGAAGAAAGGACCGGATGTTTACTTCCCCTCAACTCATGCTCTCCTCGACTCAAATAATATATTCTCTGCTCTTTATGAATATGCAATAAAAAACTGTTCGTTCGATTTGTGTCTGTCTTTCAACTCATCATTTGCATGAAGGTATTGTTGTAATACGTTAAGTACACATCCGCTGAGAAAATTTACTTTTAGAAGAAAAAAAATCTTTGTTGTTTTTTGCAGAATTTTGCAGAGTTTTAGCAAAGACGCAGAAAACAAAAAAGAGATATATAATACAATCAAATATCGTATTTTATCTCGTTTGATAATTTACGACTCTTTTACAATGCAAATAATTCATAAATCACGTAGAATGTATATTTGTTTGGCTGATTGGTTGGGTGATAACATGGTATGTAGCATTGCTTATTCAAGCATTATTTTAGCTGATTGTCTTAAGGCTTAATACTGAAATCTATCTTAAATGTCAAAGAATAACAGGTTGAAATCTAGGTTTGACGTCAGCCCTACGGCTCAGCTCAGGTTAACTTTCTTGTTGAGATCATCAAAATTATTTTCTAACTAGAATCAGATTTTTTTGTCAAATGAACATGAGCACAAAACATATTGCAACAGTACATACGTGTAGGCTTATATCATCTAATGTGCCATGAAGGGTAATAAAGCTATATTATTATGGGAAAGGTCAAATCCGGTCATATAACTCTTAAGTAGAGTACGAGTTGCAGGAACATAGAATCAAAGAAGAAGCAAAAAATATAGGTATTCATTTTAACATACACCACCGCTTCTCCGATTTAAAGTGCGAGGCAAAAGAATTTTCCCCGTAAATGAGTGCAGAGGTATGCACTCACTCATATAATGTACATAAAAAGTATTGTCTTCGATGAGGTTCATGTCCAAAGTACATAGTAGACGAGAAAAGTTGATTACACATTTGCCTGATTAGATATAAATGCTTTGAGTTAAAAGCTGAAACTAGGAAAAAAATATGAAACATGAACTTGTCTCTTGAATCAGAATAATAATAAGTGTGATTACAAGACAAAATTTACGGTTTTCTGTGCTTCATTTGAAAGAAGAATAATAGCAAAAATGCATTATGCTTTAATCATCGCTTTCGAAATCTAAAGTGCATAAGACAGACAGGTAAATACGCATACATATGTACATATATACCCATAGTCGTTCTCTCGACTTACTGTACTTATTTAGCAGGTAGTTGACACGGACAGGAAAAGGGAAGTGGCTTTTAAAAATACAGTAGAAAAGATAGTTCAGCATATCAAGTTTTATTTACAACAAAAGAAGCTTTTTTAAATTGCTGAGAAAATATGAAAACGCTCGTTTCCGCTGATTTCTCGATAAAAATCTCGAAATCTGGAAATTTTTGTTGTACAAACTCCCCCGAGTTATGCTGTGGCAGTGCTGAACAATGAAAAAATCAGGCTATTATTCAAGAAAATAAGTTAAAGTTGCTGTTGTTGCTGGGACTCACATGAAAAGTACTGTTATCGACATTAAAACTCGCTCTAGAACATTTAATCAAACACAGCACAGGTCAATATTACTGTGGCATAGTTTTTGTAAAAATAATCCTCAGAATGACATGCTTTTATGGCATTTAATAAAAAAATATAGTAAACACTTTGACTTTATTTGCTGTGGGTGTTCTGAGAAAAACTGAAAAAATATACTATCATTCTTTTATGTACTCTTTAACTTTTTAATTGTTGGGAAAAAATGTTAGCCTTGGGTAGGGAGTAGGGACTTGTGATGTGATGTTTTCATTTGCTTTCTTTGCCTTGCATATATTTCCGTCGTGGCTGCTTCGGTGATAATTCTTGAATTTTGCAGAAAAAATAAAGATTGAAGTAGCCTTTAGCATAGAAAGAAGATTAGACATGATAGCACTGATGATGAAGAACAATGAGTCCTGCGAGCAAAGGGCAAGTATATTTTACTATAATAATGAGCGGTGGTGGTGGCAGAGGAGGGAAATGACCTGAAAATTCTCACATTTAAATTTCTACTAACTTTTTGTTCCTGTATGCAATGCTAAACGTAAACGTAAACTTGTTATGTACGATTTTTGATGAGGGAATAATAATGATTAGGCAAACATAATACGAGCATGCTCTATTCGATTGTGATATAAGTATGACTTTAATTTTTTCAAATGAGTTCATCAGTATCGCTGCATTTTTAATGATCTCATTTATGAAAAAAATGATGCTGTTACTTATATGTCGATATTGTTCTCTTCGAACAAACAGTGGGATATATGTATCATTTAAGCCCTTGCAGGATCTTTTCATTATTTACTGCAGTAGTTACAGTGCAGAAATGTCATTATATTTCATTATTATCTTTTTGGTGCATTACAATACGAAGAGTAAAGAATGCCAAGTTGACGTGATTCATTTCCTCTGTTTTTAAGTAGGCTGGCTTACTTTTGGAAGTTTTCATTCTTTTGTCGAAATATGTAGATATGATGCCTCATGCTCTCTGTCGTCAAATAAGTTGAATGAATTTATAAAAAATGAACCGTTTTCTGAGATGAATATGCATAATAACAACAATTTATTCTAATTATTTATTATCTCGCGTTCGACATACCGTTTATTTTATATGAATTATATTTTTTGGAAAGGAAATGCAAGCACCGTAAGTACATAATACGTGTTGTGTCTTTTACTTTACGTTTCATGTTCTATTTCGAAAATTACGATCGTTATTGTTATTACTGCTTCATATTATTTGCATTGTGTTGGTTCCTTCTTAAAACCACAAATTTTGGAAACAATAAATAAATATTTTTTTCAGGAAGTGCATGGGAGTTTTGTGTACTGGTGAATTACAAAAGAAATTAAATTATAAAGTTTTACTGTTTCTCCCATAAAATTGACATGAAAAAAATTTCTTTTCGAAAATAAAAGATAAGGTAGCCGAGATGAAATGACCTGGCTAAAGACATCCGCTGTGCTTTGTATGCAAATTAGAACTAGTTTCTTATGGTTTATGTTCTGGTGGACGTTGGTCGTTGTCTCGTGTGTGTGTGAAACACGCCATTGGGATTCCTAGTTTTTTTCAAAAACAATGCACAGACCGAGAGATGATAATACCTCCCACGGTACTATGAAAATTCATGTTGTTACAGGTCATTAAGTTACATGCTATATCTGAGTGAAAGATACTACCAGAGAGTACGTAGCGACAGCAGTAAATAAGCGAATCTCTCAAGAGGTGGTGGGTGGCGCAGATAAGTGTTCTTTTGCTGAGGGCATCAAATCACAATGGCAGCTCATCTCGAAACTTTACGTGGCAGCCTATGATTAACACTCATTGCGGTGGTGGTAGAAGAAGCTTACCTGTTGCAGATAGATGAGGATAAATGAACTCTTGTTTCATATGATGATGTGACATGCAACGCTAGAATAATAACATGAAAAAGTGGGTTGAATATGGCTGTCATGTTTGTCATTTATCAGAAGTTGGGCGGAGACCAAAGTTTATTTAATTTCGAATCACATCGACGAATATCAGTTTGCTTTGTCTGCCTTCTGCCTACAAAAAAGCCATGTGACTTGCTTGTACTCACATTGAAAACTTCTCCATTTGGAGAAAGCGGTAGAGACAGGTAAATGATGAAATTAATTAGCGCAAAACTTATCAATTAGAAATTGGCCTATTAACGCGGAACGGATGAAACGAAAGGAATTCGTTACACGCATCATAACAAAAATATAGAAACTCATCAGAAAAATTGTACCTGTAACAGTTTTGCTGGAGCATTGACCTTTCATTACCATGATTGGCACTTGGCATAAGCCTAAAAAAGGAAACAAAACATCCTATTTCTGCAGACTTTGTCTTTGATTTCTTTGGGGAAAATTTATTGTTACGCAATTTGTAATGATTTCTGAACAAGTGCGTAGAAATGAGTTTGGATAAGTCGTGTGAACACGCGTTTTACACACTCTTTCTCCAGGAATAAAGTATACCATACACGACTTCTTAATAAGAACTGCTTTAGCACCGGACAACCGGATGTGAAACCTGTTGTCTGTTCTAGGGAGTACGCATTAATGCACCAAATAGCCAGCCATTATTAACCTACTTCTTTCCATGTTATTCTTAGTATATCCACCTTGCTAGCAACAAAATCATGATTTCCCTCAACAACATCCTGTTCCCCCATCCTCTCTTCTCATACCATACGCACTTTGTCTTCAACATGTTAAGTACAATGTAGTTTACAATAAATCTTATTGATTAGGACAACTTTTATTATTGCGCTCTTTTGAAAGCGTGTGTCTGGGTACATTCCTATTATTATAATTTTGTTATCATTTATTTTAACACATTCGATTTCCTTTGACTGATGTTACAGGTTACAGCCACCACATCGGTGAAGCTGTCCAGCAGCAACTCAGCGAACTCACGAATGGAGGAGTGTCAACGACAAATGGTTTAGGAGGAACGGCATCAGGCCCATCAAGCGGATCTGGCGCTAGTGCAAATGGCGAGGAAAATGGCTACGTACCTCAGGGATACGATACGGAAGACTATCATTCCCTTACCGATAATGGTACTCAACCCGCTTATGTTGAAAACTCACCAGAATTTTATTCACCCCCTTTGATGGACAGTAAAGCGTTCCAGCAGAATGCTCTTTTCACCAAATCCTTTGGAAGAAGTAAGAAAATGAACTTTGAGAATGGGTTAATTGTATTTGAAAAGCTAATTTGGAATGTCCACATGAATTCATAGCCCTTGGCAATTTGCTCTCATGTCAATTAAGATACTCTTGGCTTGGCAGACTTGATTCCGAGGAAAAATGTTATCTTGGCCATGAATTTATCAGGAAAAAAATCTTTCCATTTTGCTGTCGCATTGTGTGTTTCTTTGTTTTTTTTCTTTCATAAAAGCACACGACAAAGAATGTTGTTGAGTTGAGATGAATACATGCAAAGAATTCAGCGATGCAAGCATGGTCAAAATCGTTCTGCAAGAAGTGCCCTGCTATAAGGACTTTTGAGTAGGCAACAGGGAAGTAAAAAATTATGGAGGCAGTCATTATGCATGTAATGAGTAGTAATTTGAGACAGAGTGTGAATTTTTTGGCAGTTTGTGAAGCGATAATAATAATAACAACAACAAAGCAACAATTATGTTATGATTTGTTTGAATGCCATGATATATACCTACTTGATGCATATACATACATCCACAACAAAAGACGGTCTTTTCTTCGTAGATTTTAAACAAGAAAAAAATTGCTAGTAATTATCATAATAATAATTAGTTTTTTTCTGCTCCTTCTACTCCAAATCATTTGCTAGTAGCCGACGCATGAAATAGCTTGAAATGCAATTATGATTTAACATAATATATATTGTTGGCCCCAAGAATGCAAGGCAGTTGGTAGTGATAAAGTAATGCATGACGGATTATATTATATGATATCTCAAGACTGTGCTGAAATGTGTAATTTTTGACTTTTCAATTGCTGAGATTATCTCACAAGTTTTCCTAGGCTTAAATAGAAATGTGATGCTGCAATTATTGCCAGGTATGCAGGAGGAAATTCAAATAAATTTTGAGATTAGCTGTTTGGAGTTTGGACATATGACTTGACTTGCTGGTTGAGATTTATGCCAGAAATTCCGGAACTATTTTGCATTTTATCAGTAGGAACTTATTCGTTGGCTTAAGTCTTGAAAGCTTTATAATTTGGGGTATATTGCAGTGGAATTAAACAGATTTACAAAAATGACACATGCTGCCTAAACCTTTCCTTGCACTTTACCAAAGTGCATGACTAATGTAGGACGTGTGGAGAGCGTGTCTTATTAATATAGGTTTGAAGTAAATGTCGAACTTTGAAAAAATGCAATTGAAGAGCGTATATCATGAACCGTTACGGAAAATTCACGCGGATTAAAGTATTGTCACGCTTTTATCCCATAATAAAATTAAGCTTTTGTTCAAAGAAGTTCATGCATTCATGTGTCATATAGCAAGTACCTTACGTCTGGGGTGATAAGTAAAATTTCTCATGGTTCAAGGTGGAATAAGGTTTACGGGAAATTTGGAATACCGCTTCGTGTATTAGACAAACTTAGCATACGTCAGCAGAATAGAGCATACTTTGAGATTGCGTGTCTGGTACCATTTTACCAAAAGACGTCACCCCCATTAGATTAAAATCGTTTATAATTTAATTATCTGCTAATTGGTGAATTTGTTTATCTAAAAATCTAATCTAGATCGGTATGGTCCCGCTGACGCTTTTGCCGATGCATACGGAAGCAGTCCTCATGGCCACAATGGACACTACGACTCGTCACCCTCTTTCCAGACAGTACCAGGAAGTGGGGTGCCCACTCCCGAGCACTGGTCACCTGCTGGATCTGGTGGAGTTACCTCAACAAATGGTAGCAGTAATAGTGGTGCAAACACGCCAGTGGAGCTCTCTCAACTTGGCAACCCTCACCATCTCCCTCCTCACCCCGCTTACCTGCCACCCCATCATAGTCATAGGGATCCTAATTCTCTCAATCCCATGTCACATTCTCATCAAGTGAATGGCCATCATCACTTTGGAAATGGTGATATGAAACCCGTCATCCCAACCCAATTGCTCGGTGGCTATACAGGTACGAGCTAAATTTTTAAAAGAAAATCTTAACGTCTCATGTTGCCCCGTAAGGCTCTTTTGAAAATTAAAGCTGTTATTTAATTGTTCACTTTTCGTTTTACAGTTGGTCCAGGTGGTGCATCTTTTCATCTTTTTTATTGTTGATTTTTTTTGTGTATGAGAATCGCATAGAAAAATGTGTCGCGGTTATCTATGATGACTAATGATGATCAAAACTGCGCTTTTAATTCAGTTCGGTAAATAAAAAACTCGTAAAAATTCTCAATTTTTGTAGACTCTGAGTGATAATGGGCAACATGGACATTTTTCTATAAAAAGTGGGTTTAATGTAGCGTGGGAATTTGGGGGAAAATGACCATGTTGATGGATCCCATTGTTGGCGATCCCTTTTAAAAAATATATATTGATGGCGATTATGAAATAGATGTTATTTTTCTCTTTTTTGATTCGCCCACAGGTACACTCCTGAAGAGCTCCATGCAATGGTGGACCTGAAACCAGAAGCAAAGGATGACGATTAAACGAGACAAGCCGTAAAGATCCATAACACTGGTTGACCAAATACAATGCCAAGATGAAAGAAGAATTCCATTAGGAAAGGAGAGAAAAAATATTGTGTACACTTTACCCCAAGTCCAAATATGTATACCTGCATACATCCATATATACCTTTAATTATCGCATAAACTCGTTGTCGCCCTCGCTGCTAGCCGCCATGTCATGCTGTATCAAAGGAATTCATCAACTTTAAATTCTAATTTTTAAGGCTTATCGTAACTTATCTAGGACTAGTAGTTCATATAATTAATTACCTACTCGCTAAGAATAACATGTAAGTTAATTAACCAACATTTCGGTTTATCATGTACCGTACTTGCCCTCTCTTTAGCATCGACTGTGTCAAATGTCATAAAAACTATATTTGTGACATGAAAAGAAAACAAAACGAGATCCCTATTTTACTCTTTAATGTACATCTCCCCTCATCGAAGCAAATCAATATCGGCACCTCCTTTCACGAGCAACATAAAAGCCTGAAAAAAACTTCACGTTGTTACAAATGTGCCATTGCATTCCATAGTTAAACATGGTATTTCGGGAGAGATGTTACTACCAAGTTCTTTGAGCCAATTATTTCATTTGATGATAGAGGAAGCATCAAAAACTGCTCAGATAAACCTCTATCGAAAAAGCTATAAGTTTGCTGTGAAAGCTCATGAAGATGCTTGATAAACATTTCTTTTTGTTCTGAATTTCATTGATCTTCTTTGGTTTTCAGTCAGTTTATTAAGTACTTAAGTCCAATATTATTATTTTATAGGACTTTTCGCTATAATAATGAGTATGAATTGCCAATATTATAGTAAAGAATAGAAAGTAGTTTGATAGTTGAAAAATCGATAGAAGTGATTTTATCTCGTTACCGCCGTACGGTGTACGGGGACATGTTAATTAATGATCAAAATTTTTAATTATTATTGACGGTAGCGGACAAGTTACCTTGTAAAGTGATAAAAAATATAAAATATCTATTTACGCATGTACATTAGCTCTTTAGAGTGTAGTAGAATTCCAAATACAGTCGAAATTCTTTTCCCGGTCTTGATTACCAGAAGAGTAAGTACGAATACGGCGAATAGAGTAGAAAAAATCATATAGGTTTTAATTTAATTGTAAGGACTATACTGTAAGAGTTGCATTTTTCAATGGGGAACGTTTCCTGTGACGAATGAGAAATTTGCAATTGATTTGAATGGTGCGAGTGTGTGAATGAAAATGAAAGATGTAAGGATTTGATTTGGATAATGAGCTGAGCATTGTTTAAATTATGTAAGTAAAAGTATGAATGAGAGAGAGAGTGTTCCAAATACATTTTAAGTAAGATTTAGCAGTGAAATATTAACGAAGGACAAGCCAAATGATCTCTGATGCTCTTGCAGTAAGGATCTCTTTAAGATGCTAGGGTAGGAGAGGATAGGCGTAAATTTTTCTAAGGGGTAATTAGATACATGAAAGAAGTACTAGATTCTCGTTTTTTATTATTTCTTTGGTTTTGCTTAAATGATTTCATTGAATTGACCCGAATTGCATTATTTATGAGAAATTTGTTGATTGAGAGGATTTGAACGAGTAGATTTTGTTTCGGTTTTGATCGTAATTTATGTACTTTTTTCATTGTTGTTGGGACGTTTGGCTAGTTTTGTTCTTGTATCAAAGTATTTTTCTCTATGTTTTCCGCATGCCACCGGAAGGATGATTCTTCTGTGTACATAACGTGGCTTTTCAATCACCATCAAAAAGCAATGAAGTATCTTTCGGGAGAAAGTTTCAATCAGAAGAAAGCATGTTTTAACTAATTGGATTGCATTATTACTCATGGGAAAATTAATTGAAAGGGATGACTTTCTGCAAGGTGTAAATGTGAGATCAGGATAATCAAAGATTTGACACTTTAATTGGCTTTGAAAGTATGGGATAGATGCATGAGTGATGGCGATAAAGGGGAAAGTGCATGAATGATTGAATGAATGTTTGTTTCTGAATTATAATAATACAGTAATCATATTGTAATTAAAGAATGATTGATTGGAATCAACTGCTTAAGTTCAATGGAATGAATGAGATTTCGATTAGGTTACAAGGTTGGTTTAGATAGATAGCTCTCTATACTCTTTAGATAGTAAAAAGTCTCTTTGTCAATTTGACAGTGAAAATGCCAGCACTATTGCATTTATCTCGTAGTACATTAGCAAGCAAAAAAACTATAATACTGCATATCGCACTCATGCACTCTCACAAGATAACAATCTAAGGCAATCGCACTATATGCTTATATCAAAGATGCACCGAGCTATATATATTATATAATATAAAACTAATTTAATTTTTTGTAAAGATCAATTTTGAATTTTTTGCTTTGCGCTTATTATGTTTGTAGTACTTGTAAGCTTGGGACTTGTAAGTCTCAGCTTGATTACTACGGAGTTTATGAGGGGTAGTTGAAAAGGTGGCGAAAAAAACCGAAGATGCATTATATTATCTATTTATGTATTGCGTCTTTGGTTTCGCTGACCCACTTATTGCCAGTATGTAACCTCTGCAATTTAATACTTGCTTCTTCATTAGACATGATATATTATTTAATTAGCTTGGTATAATTCTGTCTGGCGTGAGTGAAAATCCGAAAAGTTTAGGGATTAGTTATTGTTCCTAATTAAAATTTGAGAGATGTTAGTTAATTAAGAGGGGTATAATCAGAAGTCTTTACCACTGAGGGAAACGAGCAGAGCACAAGGCACACAAACTCAAAAACCAATTTTAGGCAGTAGCTACAAAACATCAACGAATGTTTTGTCCTACTTTCGTTATTCTGGTCACATTGCATCAAACCACATCCTTTTTCACTAATTATCGATATATCGAATTCGGTTAGAAGTTACTGCACCTTTTCCATCACAATTTGCTGCATCAATCACTTAAATGAATTATAGAATAGGGATCCTAGGGTAGAATTTATCCGAGAATTTAAAACTTTTCTTATGGTATATTCAAATGTGTTTTATGTATGTACCTTATTATGTAGCATTTTAAGATAGATTAATTAATTATGCGATATTCTGTTGATGTCGTCATTGTCGGT
Source organism: Seira ritae (assembly GCA_027744415.1). Lineage (NCBI taxonomy): Eukaryota > Metazoa > Arthropoda > Collembola > Entomobryomorpha > Entomobryidae > Seira > Seira ritae. The sequence goes on along the minus strand of JAHZNI010002481.1, from coordinate 6,617 downwards.
GGAAATCTTTACCTGGAATTGGATGTGTATGATTTTGAGAAACGCTGATTAATTTATTTTTATTCAGTAGTCTCAGGAGAAAAATCATATATCATTATCAAAACGAAATCACACGCTCACATTTTCGTGTGACGACGAGCACGTGCATACAGTTAATCCACAAAACTTTTTTTATGTGATTGAGCGTGAAAAAATAATATTATCTAAAACTGTATATACAAATATAGTGTAGATTGCAGAGAGATAAGGGCAAATGTCAAACGTGTATGTATTTTAATTAATAATTAATGCATAGATTCATTTTTTTAGCATTTAATACGAATATTTATAGGCTAAAACCTTGATTTAGGATGGCAATTGTTGATTTGATATAATCAAAGCCTAATATATATGGTGGTAAATGTCCCCATTTTTGTAATATAATTTTTAGATTTAAATTAATTTTTATTAGAATAAGATTATTTTTTGGAATCAAAATATATATTATATATTATTTGTAATGACTTAGTTTTTCAGTAAAATATTTTGTTCTCAATTTTTTGATGTTACTATATATTATTATTTGCTTTATATATATTCTACTTTAGCATGTTAAAGTTTGAGACTTTCTTAAATGAAGCGAAAATGGTCCGGTAGTATGCAGAGATATAAATGCTGTGAGTCTTTGTAAATTAACAAACAAATACTTGACATAAATGACAAGATAAAAAAATCATGAAAAATATACATACTCCGTAGTACTCAAATTTCAAAACCTGTACATTTAATATCAATTCAACAAATCATAATAAAATTACCTTAATGAATGTAACCAATTTTATTACTTTTGACTTTCAAACTGTATACCTTAAGTGGAGAACTAGAGAGGTGTAATATCATATATTATCCATCATCATGTAATTGTAATTTAACGAGAAATCCTTAAATACATGTTATATTGAATCGTTCCGGTAATAGAACTTTGACAGAGTGACGACATTCAATTTTCAAAAAAAAATCTTGTAGTGATTGTAAAAACCATCATCGATTAAACTATATATTATTATATAAAAATTACATAATCGCATTTGTTGTTTATTTTGTTTAAATTCGGGTATGTTATTCCATATATTATAATATGGCTTAAGTGTGACTTGATGATGTTCACATTTATTTCATACATATATTTCTAAAATTTAAAGAAGCACAAAAATTATATATGGTCTGGAAAAATCAACTTGTCAATTAAGATCATACTGAATTAATTACCGTATACACATGAAAAAAATGTAATTGTTTGGTTGTGTCACAGCGTCAGCATATATTCCCGTTAAATAAAGATAAATGTTAAAAAAAAATATTGACGAGTTCCAGTGCAAATTATTTCAAATTAATTAGATTTCTTTTTTGCACTAAAATTTGTATTCGTCGATTGAATTCATGGCATCATCAATACCAATCACCATTCCAAACATTAAAACAGAATACATGGATTCGATTACTGCATTGCATAATATACGTATTAGGCATACCATGCTATCTGCATAACTATCAAAAAGACCAAACCGACAAAATTCCAGACAGCAGCGCGGCTTGAATGATAGAAGATCAAACTATCAAACCAAGATCATGATCAATTCATTTTTTCTCCATTCATTTTCATGAACCAATCATTTCCAATTGTAGGTTCATGTTCCCTAATCAAGCTAGGTAATGTACCTATATACTTACTGCCCGTCTGCAGACGGGCAAAGCAAAACTGACAGGCACTATTGTAGCATAATAGCACCACATCGCACTACATGTAGTTTAACATGCAAGGCTTTCAAGCTGGGCTGGGGAAAAGTGAGAGACTTGTACAATAATAGCGGGCGGAAAAAGCGCCAACACGGTCCAGCAGCCGCTGCAGCAGACTTGTCCGTTGATTTACCAAAACAACTCTCTCATGTGCATTGCACAGTGTTTGTGCATGTATACCAACTATACGCTATACTGAACTGTTAGAGTGAAATGTGAAATGCTGTTGCTCTTCATTTCAATTCAATTTTTCTGTTGACTTTGCTCTGAGCGGTTGTTTTTATGCTTATTAGTTTGGTGCTCTTGCTCGTGCTTGTGCGAGACAAATATAGAGAAAAGTTCATGAAGGTTAACATTTAACGAGAAGGTCAAGTTCGGGTTTGACAATTTGACTGAAGAACACCAATTTTCAAAATCAAAGGTAAATGAATTTATATTCAATTCATTATTTACGTTGTGAATTTCTGAAAGCGCTTAGAAAATGCTTGTGAATTTTACTGTACGCATCATATATTCTGTTGTTACTGACATATTTTGACTAATTTATGTAATTCATGTTTAACTTTAATTTGACATTTAAATTTTTAAGAAGTTATTATGTCAACCCAGGAAAATTTCGAGACATCTGGCTCATAATTTAATTGGTTGAATTGATGGATATTTAATTTAATCATTATGCTGCTTATGTGTTCTTATCATATGACCGGTCAATCGGGCCTGTTAATAATTTTCAATGTATATATAAATAATAATTGTTTGAGTCAAATCATGAATGCTGCAAAAACATGTATGTTAACAATTTAATTATATATAGCGTTTTGAGTTTTCACTTAAACTATTGCATTAAATTATGTAAAGTATATGTATCTAGTACATACTTATATAGTTGCATTTTTGCTTTCAATCTAGTTTTAGCACGATCTTAACTAATCATTCATAATTGTTATAATCATATTTCATTTTATTATCCTTCTTACAGATGGTCGTATCAAACTCAACCTGGGTTCGTCCCGCCCAGCTTGTATATATGGACTCAGGGAAGGTGAGATGCTTCCCTCCTAGAAACAGTGGTCCTATTCCTCGAGCCTTAACTTTTCATGATGACTGGGAAAACTCAAGAGACTGTGACCAAATGGATGGTAGTTTTAATAATGGATACCGTCCGTATTACGATGAGGTAGGCGTTGTTCTTATCTTATCAGCTTTGGTTTGTACAGAATATTACTACTATTTAATTGAACGTTTGGTTGATCTTGATGGCGTATGGTCTATATGCAGGAACCATCTCATGTAAGTTTTATGGTAACGGAAGGTTCTTCCACAAAATTTATGGTGGACGACCCTCCTGAAGAGTACCAATCGTTTGAACATGAGTATTCCCAACAGCCAGTGCTAAAGGTACTCATTATTAAATTATTATATTACTTATTATCATGAATAATATACACTAAATTATTCGCGCCTTTAAAATTCATTAATCTAATCAATTGGCTCTCCGTTTTCTCACATTATAATAGGAGACTGATGAATATGAAGTGCCATCCATGTCGACTCCGACTGAGCAGTATACCAATTTAGTGAGGCGTAAACAGCAAACTCTTCAAACTTCGTCGTCTGGTGCTACAGCAGATTGTCTTTCACCTCTACTGCAAAAAGATAGTGATTCCTACTTGCCATTGGACACGCTCATTGATCTGTACTCTCAACGAATGCATGCAGCTAGAATGACCAAATTATCAAAATCTGAATCAAGTCAGCATCGCCCTCAAAATTCTCAATGCTCCTCAGAAGGTACTATTTTTGTTGCATACAAAAAATATTTTCCGGAAGATCGTTTTAAAATAAAAATCGCTACTTTCGTTTCAAATAGCTCCACTGAAGGCCGGAAATTCTAACGTTCCTGTTATTGAAGGCAGTACTGATCCAAAAATCGAAACTCTAGTTCCTGAAAATTCTAGGGAAAGCATTTCGCGCACCTCTTCTGCACAGTACCTTTGTCGATCGACTAATAACTGCAATCCAATGGATCAGCAACGTGCTACGTTGGTTTTGAGAAGGATCGATCTCGAGATTCTTCTTCAGCACATCGAAAAAATGATCGGTAAGTATCGAATTGCGTAATTGCTGTTAGATTATCATGGGTTTCAATAAAAAAACTGGTAATTCAATACTATTCATTCATTTACTACATATACAGACCACTCCAATGCGGCTAAGGATGACTCGGCTAATAGATGGTTGTGCCATTCGATCGACGAGATCGAAACGCTTATTGATGAATGCTGCAGGGAAACCGTCAAGTTTGAAATGATGAACTGAATTTTTCCCGTCCTTATGTTATGTTGCAGTTTGATTCTGTCTTTTTCCGTAAGTACTGAATAATGAATAACATAGTTTCTGTAGAAAGTTGCTCTGAATGGCAATTAAATTTTAAGGCAAGGGTAATTTTATTGCCATCATTTATTATTAAGGCAATAAAATACAGCGATTTGATGGTCTCAAGTACTCAATTTGATTATAAATAGGTGATATTTTGTCAGTGAAACTATTATGACTAAAATCTGCATTTATATTATTATGTGTTTCTGTAATTATCATGACTATGACATGCCTTTCTGTTGTAATTGTTGCACCAAGTGAATTTTAGTAAAACGAATAGAACCTTAATAATTATTAAGTCAATTGTAATCGGGGTCTTGAACAAGTCAGTGTTGTGTTCCATTATATTTATGTATAGGAAAATCAAAAATCATTTACGAAGTGTATTAAGATTAAGAGTTTCCTTCACGCAGTGCAATGTAGTATTTTATCTAGTTATTTGTCACTCCTGAAAATTTTCACGGTCGTAATTTGTCATTTATAATTTTTTACCACCATACTTCTGAAACTTTGCACATTTCTTAATGTCGTAAACTATTAATCAATCAATTTAAGCTGTGTTATATTCCTTATCTAATCATGATTTAACATTTAATCATTTTTTCTCGTAAATCTCAAATCAAAATCTGCCGTTTTAATATGTACGATAAGGAAAATTCTGAGTAGTTATATTATAATTAATTATTACTAATTATTATTGATGCTGTTAGTTTACTACAATCTTGACGATGCAATTTTTGAAAAACCTCGAATTGTTTAGTTTTAGTTTATATATCATTTTTCAGCTTTTTAATCATTAATATTAACTAGTCGATTTAAGTCATTGTCAAACAAGTGTTTCAAGAACGAATTATGACAAATCGATTAAAAAGCTGAATGGAATGATAATTGGTGAGCAATTTTTCTTATCCTTGAAATTGAAGTATAGTAAGTATACATATATAGCAAGAGATGCTTAATGTAATATTATATTTCCACTGATCTTCATCTTTTAGACTTTATGTTTCCGTTCATTTTCATTTATTGTGAATTTGTCCGTTGTAAAAATCTAATATCGTCATGCATGATGAGAATCGCTTTTGAATTTAACTGTTTACTAAAATGATCCAGTCAGAATATTTACTTCATTTCCAGTAATGTTTTCATTTCCTTTTTAAATTATCGTGTGAATTTGTAAATAAAATAAGCCAAATGATTTCAGGTTCATGTGAAACACAAATAAAGCAGTAAACAGTAAACCCATAAACAAAGAGTTCAGTACATTTTATACAACAGCCAATAAACTAAGTTTTACTCAAATCTCGCCATTTATAAATAATTTTTAGGATCTACACATAATATGCAGCTCAGAATTAGTTTTTATAATTAACTGATCGAATTCATTCGTTAAATAATTTGTTAAATAATTAGATATAAGTTATTGCGTGTTCTTTATAATTTTGTAGTATTTTGTAATCAAATCATTCCAATAATTCAGTCATTCGAGAGTCAGGACTTTTGATAAAGACTGCATGATATGCTCTTCTTCTTTACTTTGTTTACTACTCAAATCAAAAAGTATGTCGCCCTCATTCTTGTGTATCTGTTGAGAGGAAATACTATTAAAATATATGCGGATTAAATTAATAACTTGAAATTAATTTTTTTGAATAATAATACATTGATTGCAATTTAACCTTTGTTCGAAATGCATGAAGCAGTGGAAATACCTAATAAACTTACCCAACAAGTGCATGTTGTTTCGGGATCTCAAGAGTAGTGCTTTTAAACGCTTTTACTCTCGTTATCACATGGATTGTGGATTGGCCTTTGTTCATTTTCGTTGATGTATTCGGCATCGGCGTGAGTTGAGTTGAGGAACTTCATAGTTTGTGAACGATAGCAAGAGCACAGCACGCAAGATGAAATGCTTTTGCATTGAATAAATAGTACTTTCGTGTATGTTGGCCTATGGGACATGGCAATAATAAATAGCAACAAAAGAAGACTGCTCGTCCAACTCAGCTGTTTTTCTTAAAGTTAATCATTTCCCTTGAATTAATAATTATTCTTGTTGACAAAAGGGTCATGGGTTGAGGTGTTATTCTTTCAAGCCAGAGTTTAATGAATAAGTTAATTGTGATGCTACAATTAAAAGCAACATAAAAACAGTTATACAATTTCCACCCCTGTATTTTAAAAGAGGGTGTGTAGTGTAGTTAGTACATAATGATTCCTCACAATCAATTTTAGATTAACAAAATAAATCGTGCTTACGTGCAGCAATTAAATCAGTAATAATGTCATCATCATCAATCATTAGCAATTGAAAGACTTTGCTTTGCTCAGCTATGGAACTGAAGTTGTTGGTTGAAAGCTTAAGGGGCCTTGCACAAAGAAGCTTCGGTAAAAATGCCAATTTTTAGACCCCCTCCCTCCCCTTGTTACGGTTTTGCCATTTACCAATGTATGGCAATGTCACG
>JAHZNI010002480.1:0-13622 GCA_027744415.1 Seira ritae | reverse complement strand
GCTGCTGCTGCTGGAGAAATAAGTATAATGGAATCAGAATGATGAGGAGGATGATGAGCATGAAAATGAAATGAAACGAGTCATAGGAAATTCCCCGGGGAGTTTGGCAATCCAAAAGCTGAAGACATGCTGACTTCACTGTACACAATAGAAATAGGTAGAATTGAAGCCTTTACGGCTCCAAATGTGACTAGTCAGTGTACTTGGAGCCGGAGCCGGTTTCAATTTTTCCTCCAGTTTTTACGGCGATGATAATGATTAGATATTTACTGCTGCGTTATTTGTGTTGCCACTGCAGTAATTGCACAGATTTTATTTGCTTGTGGGTTTGGTTGGGCTCTGCTCATCACTTAAAATATTTTTTTGTTTGAAGTTAAATACTCCGTATTCTCTGGAGAATATAGCTGAGTTGGTTTCGGATCGGGATTGTTTGCTATATTTTTCCTTTTTATGGAAAAGGAAGGGAAAGCCGAAGTTGAAGACAAGCATGAAAGGATGATATTTTTTCATTTGTGGGTGGATTGGATAAATTGATATGGCTGGAGATGGAGATGACGAAGACAAAGAATTTTAAAGTTTTTTTTTACTTTTCTCATTCTCTGGCTATTAGGATCAGGCTTTTAGGAAATTAATCCAAGTTCGTCACAAGAAATAGAAAGGCTTAAATATTTACTGAAAAATTGTAAAGAAGCCTGACTCAGACTGTGGTTCAATTGTTCATCAAGGCAAACAGAAATAGAATGAGCCAAAAGAGGCGGAAGGCGGATGAATGGAAAAGGAGAGGAGAAGAGAAGCTAAATACGACAATTCTCTTTTTAAAGTTCTAAAAAATGAATGGCTTCGTTAAGTCATTATTCCAGTTTTAGAAAAGAAAAATGGAAATGGGAAAAAGCTATTTGCTCAAGCTCAAGCTCAGCATCTAAGAATAGTGCAAAAAAAGTTTCCGAAGAAAATATGTACATGCATCTCGGGACTGTTCAAGTATTACGTCACACTCTGAGAGGGAGTAGGGGGTCATGATCTAGTGTGACATCCCTATCCTGCAATGCCTATCCTACAATGTATAAGAGTGTGACATGAGGGGGGAGGGGTCTTGAAAATCCCAATTTCGGCGTGACGTTATACTTGAACAGTCCCTACAATCCACATTAAGTAGATTAATGAGTACTTTAGGAAATAAATATGGAGAAGTTGGAAAAATGATATCGATCGAGATAGAGATCCTTTTTGTTAATTCGCATACGCATTAACATTATTATGACAGGAAGGAATGAGGGAATGGAAAACCTATTTTATGCTTGCTACTATGCTACCAAATTTAAAACTCAAACAAAAAGATAAAGTACTCCTTCGTACTTCCAACTTTCAAAAAATAAATCTTGAAAAATGTCTTATTCAAAATTGTCAACTGTTTTATCCAGAGATAGCCGTGGGTAAAGTAGGTTGTTTTGTAGGACCAAGGACCACACGTTTAAATACGTTCTAAAACGGGTTTTATTTTTCAAGATTTGTTTTTGCCCTGAGTTAAAACCAACGGCTATCATTTACTTGCAATGGTAAAATATTGCCCGTTTTTGCCCACTGGGTTTGGATAAAAAGATTTAAACCGTTTTTTACCCACCCACTAGTTGTTAAAACCCTCGGTTTTATCCATCTCTGTTTATCCCAATTTCAGCTTTTAGCAAGCCTTCAGCATTACCTATGCCAGGACGAGGACCAAAGTATGTAAAAGGATTTGTACAATTTGAAGTCAAGTAAGTAAAAGTCAAACACAAACTCTGACTTGTCAGATAAGCCAAAACCTGACATGGACATGGCCACGCGGAGTCAAGTCAAGTCAAGTCAGAGAAATTATTTCTTTTGCTGACGGGGACGTTCATTAACAAACGTAACAACCAGAAAAGTCAAAGTCAGGGCATAACTAAATTTTTTGCAAGAAAAATTCTTACACAATATCCCCTCAAACCTTTTAAGCCCGAAGCGGACTCAGACTTGTCATATCATATCCATTTCGTCTTATCAGAAAAATTTCTCCTCCCAAAAAAGTAGAAAGTTTTAACATGACATACGACAAACAATAAAAATGGGGATAACGATAAGTCACATACAACAATATCCAACCTAAAAAAAGATCGAAAACTTCTCAGTTATATCATCCTCTAGAATATCGACGGAGCCTCAGTCTGAATTCTGAATATAAAAAATGATGAAAAGGGAAAGTTTTTTTACAGAGTCTATAGCTTAGTATAATATTATGGTCATCGTCAATCGTCGCATATTATTAATCTCAGGGACATAAAAGATGAAACCGGAGCTGATTATTATGAATTGTGAGATTGAGCTTCATCTTCATCGAGTCCTCTGAATAGAGTTGTATAAATCGATACGTGATATATGCAATAAAAATATTATTATTCAAATAACTATTCATTCAGGATAACGATTGAAATATTAAAAAGTTTGTAATGCATCCTGCATAATGACAGGACTAGCAAGCAAGGAAGAGCCTGTTGGGCTCTCATGTCATAGTCATGACTAATGACAGTGGAAGTGGAGATCAATCCGCCAAGATTGTGTTAGGTCGTTATCAATATTTCAATTAAGAACTAAGAAGGTGCTCAGCTCATTTGCATATTATTATCAAATCTAAAGTGATGCATTAATGTATCGTCATTATCACCAACTTCAAAGGAATAATGAAAGTGTAGAAATATTTTTGCACTTCGAACGTGCTTCACTGCTCACTGCTCACGTGTCATTAAGGAACGAAATGAAAACAGCGGAAGTTGCATGAGCTCTAAAAGAAAATATTTTTTGGTGCTTTATAGTGTGATCTCGTGATCTTGGTCAGTTTTAACTGTAAAAAACGTAAAATTCGTGCCTAGAGAGTAGTTGCAGTTGCATTTTGCATTGTCGTAATAGATAATTTCCCTCGGAGGAATGAAGATAAAATTTTTCCATTTTCCTGAGGCATTCCTATTCCTATCCTCTTCCGAAATAATGTTTTTTTGAATGGCCATTGAATTTGAAGTTCTGAAGAGATTACATTGTAATGGCAATTGCTCATGAATGTGATGTGAATGTGATGGGATCATAATCATGATCATTCGCCTTCGTGATTATTCATGATTAAGCACGAGCTTCAGCTTCAGATCGTTCAAATTCCATATTATGTCCAATGGAAAGCTTGTTCAAAGCTCTTACTTATGTATTTACGCATTGTTGCATAGTGGGAAAAATTATGAAGACGAACAAGTGCGGTTTATTAACGATTCACGATTTTGAGGATGATGATGAGCGAGGACGAGAGCTCCCATCAAAATATTTTTTCTCTATTCAGTCTTCAGTCTTTGGGCTATTTTCTACTTTCCTGCTTTTGTTTTCCTCTGAATCTATCTGATTCGGAAAATTTTGGATTGTTATTGTTATCAGTTATCATAGTGCATTGTTATTGTATTGTTGTAGTGGATGTAGTGAAAAAAAATATATTTTTTTGGGAGAAATGAGGAAGAAGATGAGAAATGAGAATGAGAGTGATGGGGATATAGCTCCTCGGGGGGATCACAATCACAATCGAATCGTGTGGTTGAGTTGGTTTGGTTTAGTTTAGTTCGTGAGCAATCGATTAATTTTGGATTGGGTCGGATCGGGTGAGATCAGATCAGACCCAAATAAATTCCCAGGAGGCATATAGATAGGCATGCAGGCAGATATTCCTTCTGATAAAGTACATAATATACAGGAAACGAAGATTGGAGGAAAAGTAGCAGATTTAGAACGCATCTGTGATCCGAATCAAGTTGAGTTCAGTTCATTAGGGAGGAATTTTACAGAGAAAAATGATCAAAATAGGAAGATTTATAATATGAATATGAGGAAGATATTGTTGCAGTCCACTCTGTTTTTTATTTGAAATGGAGAGGAGAACTAAGGAGATGACCTAATGAAGTAGCCACAGCCACCTCATTAGATGCAGTAGACCAACGATGGATGAGTCGATGAGTGAATCGTGCATCATGTACATAATATGCACTCCATGCTCATTTCTTGATGGTCATTTGAAAATAATTGTTCTGGTCTTGCTTTTAAACTTTTAAAGCGAAAAATACATTATTATAGTTTTTCAGATTTTTTTAACAAAGAATTCCTAATTTGTCAAAAAGTATTTCCTCCGAAAAAAAATTCATCTTGAAGAGATAATTCAGGCATGTAACTATGTACGTACGTGTAAATGAAGGCTTAACTTCCATGTACGGGGTTCCGACTAATGCGGGAAATTAAATGTGAGACAGATCATATGTTCTTTGTAGTCTGGAATATAACGGCGAACGAAAATAAAACTTCTAACCTTCAAAATTGATAATAACTTTTTTTTAAATTCATAAAAAATATGAGAGCATCAAAATCACGGCTCTAATAATAAGCTATACAAAATTGTCCAATCCTAACTATGTACATTTAATGTACATACATACCGAACAATATTGAGAAAAAAGCAGGCTTGGCGCTGGGCTGGGCAATGAGTGGGTGGACAATATAATTTTGTCCGGACAATAATGGGCAATATCAAAAACTTGGCAAACCGACAATAATATTATACAATGCTGATATATGCATACCAGGATAATCATGGAGTAAAAGGGGTGATATGATACCATAATAGACGGAATATTGTCCATATTTTCCATTATTTCCCATAAAGTCCATTATTTTTAGTGTCCGGGAAAATAACGAATATTGTCCGGACAAAATCCATCTCTGGAAAAAAGTATTTGGAATTTGCATCCGACATTCACATAATTCTTTTAATAAAAATACCTCCAATGAAGACTCCAGCTCATTGCCCCTTCCAAAACTTATCTTTCAAGTTTATATCTCAAGGATCGCAATATGCCAAGCCAAAGCCAAACCCAAGACTAATTTAGATTTATTGGGCCCACGTGCGATTTATTTTATCTAGATCTTTAGATCAACCTCCTCTCCACTTTAGATAAAGCAATAATAATAATAATAATGCTCTAATCGAACAAGTGCAACTGTTTACTCTGCGTATGCATTGCCTTCAGCTTCCTTCCTTCCCCAATACGTTTTCTCCATTCTTAAGTTCAGCTCATCATCACATCTGCAATGTGAATGTGGCATGCCAGATTCCAGACCACAGTGAAGTCAAGTCAGCATTTTAAAGACTTCCTTTCTTCTTCTTCCATCTATCCAATCCACTCAAGTGAATTATTTAGTATTGGATATAATTTCCCTTTCTCTTGAAACAAAAACGATAAAAGATGCATCATCATCATCATCAATCCTCCCTCAAAAAGCTAAATCGGAGAAGAACAGATGCAAGGCGAAGCAATAATATGAATGTAAAAAATATATTTTATGCCTTGTCAAGCAAAAAGCTGAAGCACATGTGCTCTCATTAACAATGCTGTATACTGTAAAGAGATATGTATTCAAAAGTAAAAGTGATCTGAACCTGAAGCATCGACTCTTTTTTGTTTTAAAATTTTTTCATTGTGGTGCGGTAGGAGTGGAGTAGTAAGTAGGCAAACACGCATAAACAAAAACGCACTCTTCACAAATTTACAATTTACATCCAGAGTGCGACTTTCATCCATATGTATTTTACGAAAATTCAATGGACAAAATAATAATGGATGAAATGGAAGAAAGTGGATGGGACGAATAGGAATAAATGGACGATAAAATCTTTTAGGCCATGAAAATAAAAATATGTTCTTCTTTTGTTTGGGCAATAACTTCACAAGTGTTTCACGGTTACCAAGAAATAAATATAAGCATAAAGTTTTCGAGTTGATATTACAAGCTCAGTTTGAATTTTCGTCATTCTTTCAAAAAAATAAAGTTGCAGAAGAGAAATTAATATTTAGCAAATGAGCAGAAACAGTTTAATAGACAAATAGTCATTCTTTTGCCTTTAAATATGACTTGGATGTCAATAAGCTCTTTTATCATTAATTATTTAGGTTAAAACTAATAGCATCCCGTTCATCCTGGGCTTCACTTTCATCAACCTCATTTCAGGTGGATAAAACCATTTCATCCTGGATGGATAAAATTACTATCCACTGGATGGTTGAACTCTGTTTACATCCAGAAGAGATAGAAGAGAGCTGTCAAGAGCTCTGTATAATTTTATATTGTGAAGTGCATTAGTCAGCACTAGCACCACATCGCATGGTCGTAAAAGAGTGAAAAGATTCCAATTGTAATTTTGCGAGTCATGCAACTTTACATGTGTACGTACATCTCATCTCATCTGAAAAACAACAGCCGCAGTTACATTATTCAAGCTGTGTGTGTGTGTGTCTCTCTCTCTCTTTGTAAAAGGAATATTATTATGCGGAGATGGCATGCATGGGGAAGCACTTCTCATTCTCATTATAAATGCAAAGTACATTGTACAACAACACTTTGCATTGCATAATGCGTAAGGAGAGATTAAACAGGTGCAGCAGCAGCAGGAGCCAGCAACAGGATGACAGCGGGAGCAGATCACAGGTGAAAATTGACATTACCTAATTTGAAATCCGTGTAGTAATAAGCGTTGAGATCAGAGATGAATATCGCAAGTAGGTATGTATGTATGTACATATTTTGGAATTTAATCAGTAATCAGTGGTAAAAAAAATCATGAGCGTACAAATGGCAATTGTTTATATCATTTTGTTAGCGTTTTTGTTCATATCATTTTTTTGTAATGGATATGCAAGTATATGGGACTTCCGGATACCAGATGGTTTAAATGAATCCGATTTAAAGTTAAAATTGGTTATGAAATTATGCTACAAAGATTAAAATCAGAGATGGATTTTGTCCGGACCATATTCGTTATATTCCAGCACATGGAAAATAATGGACTTTATGGGAAATAATGGAAAATATGGACAATAATGGGTAATAATGGCCAATATTCCGTCTATTATGGTATCATATTGCCCCTTTTACTCTATGATTACCCTGGTATGTATATATCAGCATTGTATAATATTATTGTCCGTTTTCCAAGTTTGAATATTGCCCATTTTTGTCCGGACAATATTATATTGTCCACACTTTGATTATTACCCAGCGCCAAGCCTGATTAAAATGCATTCCCAATCTCGCGGCACAATTTATCGTCACATCATAAATATCTATGTGAAGTTTCGCAGGCTAAATCTGTTATTAAAGCAAATTCCAGCGACGCACGCAATTCTCATTGTGGCTGCGTAAAGTGAGATGATGGGAAACTATGGTATAGTGTGTGTATGGTCGGACGTCACACTGCGTGCGACTGTCGTTATCTCCGTTTTCCGAAATTGCCGAAAAATGTTGTGCCGTATTAAACCATTTCTTCATTTCCCTTAGTTAGGCTGAATATTTAATTTAACGGGAGATTCAATTAAATAGTTTGCTAAATATATTTTTGATTGCTACTGCCAAGTGATCATTTTCTATTTCTGTTGACTTTCAGCACGGCATATTATTATTATACTTTCTACGCAGAAAACTTAAAACGCACAACGACTCATAATTAATTAGCTTGAATAAATAACTAATTATTTGAGTACATCATTAACAATACATAAGTAATTTAATTGATAGTCTCAGTCTCAAGCGCAATTAAACGTTTTCGTATTTCACCAATAAGGGCATCTATTTATCCTGGTATTCCGAGCAACAACGCAAATCGCATGTTCAGCCGCCAACATCATCATGATCCTTCTCAAATGTAACATGTATGTAGGTATGCAAATGTAAAAACATCGAAGCAATAATTTTGGCATCCAGAAACCCGACATTATTTGTCAACATTTCATAAAAATAGAAGATAAAATCAGTTTAAAAGCAGAGATGGATAAAACCCAGGGTTTTAACAACTAGTGGGTGGGTAAAAACGGTTTTACCCATTTTTATGCAAACCCAGTGGGCAAAAAAGGGCTATATTTTACCATTGCAAGTAAATGATAGCCGTTGGTTTTAACCCAGGGCAAACACAAATCTTGAAAAAATAAAACCCATTTTAATATGTGTTAAAACGGGTGGTCAAAAACACGTATTTTACCCACGACCATCTCTGTTTAAAATTGAGCTGGAACAAATTTACAGGGGTCGAGTCTTGCTTTCATTTCAGATTTCAGTCTACAAGTGACAGCCTTTAATTCCAAGAGCAAACCTACTTTTCAATAATTTCATAATTGTCTGAAAAGGAATAAGAGACCATTTCAAATTTCAAGGGGAGAAAATATTTCAGAGATGAAATAATGAAATGAAATATTGCCAACAAGCCAAGCCACTAGAATTTAATGTATTTATCATTCCTTCTTACTCAAACGAAAAAAGAATTCAAGGTGGCTTTTGGCGTGGCTGTCAAATCAAACTGCACTTGAGTATCTAAGTAACTTAGCTTAGCTTGCCCTTTTAAAGAAAGAATTTGTGTATCGATTTTCATTAATCAAAACCGGCTTGACCGCTCCGCTCCTCCTTGGGGAAAAGCAGGGAGAGCAGAAGAAGAAGAAGAAGATGAATTGAATCGAATCATATTAAAAGGGAATAATTTTGATTCGATTTGAATTTGAATACGTACAGCTACAGCTTATTGCACAGGTACTCCCTTATCTTCGATCTTATCTTCTAGGATTATTTTGATATGATATGATAGTGTCAAGTGCAGAAGCCCAAAAGCTACAAGAGTCTGTAATTTAGTCGGGCAGATTAGAGGGCAGAGTAAACTTGTCGCTTCGAATTCTTCAAACTTTGTTCAATCAAATTTAAATTGGATTGGTTTGTGCGGATAGATCAAGTCAACTGTAAAAAATATGATTTTTTTTAATTTTTTTGCAGGGAGATGTTGGGTGAGATGAGGTGAGTAAAGGCAAAGGCAAAACGAGTTGGTGAAAGTCTCAATAAATTGAAATAAGAAACTGAATAGAGAGTTTCGGGAAAATTAAATAATGCTGCCGAAGCATTAAAAATTGCATCACATTGCCCCAAATGAATAAATATTCGTCAGGAAGCCATAAGAAACGAATTTACTTCGTTCGGGAAAAACTGTGGAAATTATATTTTTCTTCGAATTCGAAACTGTCCATTGCGGAAGAAATCCAAGGGCATGTTTATTTCATTGCAATACATTTTTTGTGATTTAAAATGTATCGTTTCCTCCATTTTAAGTAAGAGTAAGACGTCGTACGGAATGCCAGTAGGCGGAAATGAACGAATTTGCAAACTTAGCTACTTTTAACTTTGCTTACAGAAGTCTGGGACTACATTGATGCGTTTATCTGTCTATTATGAAAATTCCTTGAAAAGCCATTTTTGATTTATCGCAACTTAATTGAGGAATAATGAATCAAATTCAGAATATATGCGAATTTTCAAATCTTCAAAATACTTTTTAATCTTCAGCCCCGTTTTTTATTGCCGCGATTGCATATTATGATTTCATTTTGAAATTAAAAGACAACTTTAGAATTTTTAAAAATGCTTGGGTGGCTCTATAGCTGTATCTATTTAAAACATGGAATCCTGCTCCTCCTCCAACTCCTCTCCCTCCACTGTAGTGGTGGACACCCTCGAGTCATTATTGCTTTCCCCCATAGCATTATCCTCATCATCATCTGTGACATCATCATCGTCATCCACCACCACACCCACTTGCCTCCTCCCCCTCAGATTAAGGAGGAAGGGGAGTGTCTGGAACATGAATATCCGGTGGTCTTCATCATCAACAGAAATGGCATTCCTGTGTCTGGTATGCCACTGCGTGTAGTCTTCTGGCTCTCTGGAGTTAATGTATTCAATGTCGAGTTTCTCCTCGTCGAAGGTCTCCTCTCCCCAGCCCGCCTCCAATTCGTAGGAGAGGTTCAGTTTGAAGGTGTAGGAGGGATAGGAGGAATCAAAGTGGTCCGTCATATTCTGGACGATGCCCCGGAGGACAGGATTGGAGTTGAGGGGACAGTCAAAAGTCAAGCTGAGGAGACATAAGGTCCTTAGGTTGAGGAGTCCTTTGAAGAACTCCAAAGTCTGGGGATGACCTTCCCCCGCCATGATGGTCTTCAGCTCGAGCATTTCCAGCCTCTCGAACTTTCCAATGAAGAGGTTGTCGGGGAACTCGACGAAGGCCATGTTCACGTAGAGCTTTCGGAGGGAACTGGGAAGCTTTCCGAAGTTCCTTATAACGATTTCATTGTCCCTCCCGGAAAGCTTAAGGATTTGGAGGGAGTGGCAGAACGAGAATATTTCGAGGTTGAAGAAGATCGTCTCCTCATTCTGGATGACGATATCCACATATTTCAGGTGTTCCTTGGAGGTGAAGGCCATCGAACTCATGTTTTCCTGAATCCAATCCGTCGACAACTCCGAAATGATAAGGTACACATCCTGGAGGTAGCTCTGCTCTGATAAGAACTGGCCCCAGTATCTGGAGTTCTGCTCGCGGGACTCCTCCCGATCCCCGATATACCTTGAGAGGGTCAACTGTAGTTTCCTCAGCCTCGTGGGGAAGGATTGGAGGTCCACGGTGGAGTTATCATACTTCCCCTCGAAATCCGGAAGGTAGAGCTCCTTCAGGACCTTCTTATGGTTATCGAGAAATGTCTGGAGGGGCTGATACCTCCAGTTTATTTTCTGCGGTGGGATGGATCCCGCCTTGGGATAGACGTAGATCTGGACAGCTTGGAGGTGACGGGAGTGGAGGTTATTGAGAATGTAGCTGACGTTATTGAGGACGACGAGGAAGAGGCGCTGCTGAGTGAACTCGTATTCAATCGCACGCTCCGGATCACTCAGCCTTACAGAGAGGGGCAAGGGGGAGGGGTAGGAGTATTCATTCATGATGATTTCGAGCTTCCTTAGTTTCCTCAGGAGGATTGGAGTTGATTCCACGGGAGGAGTGTAGTTTCCTAGGGTGAGGTCTCCTTCAGGGGTTTCAGCAAAATCCGCACGAGCGTCTGGAAGGGGAGAGCCTGTCATGTCCTGCGAGTGGAGGGCCATTCCTCGGAGAACCAAATGGGAGAGGTTGGGGAACATGAGGAGGTCCTTGAACTTCCACGAGTCTGGCATGGAACCAGTCAGGATGAGCTTCTGGAGGCAGGAGGGGAACTTGAAAATGTTCGAGTTGATTGAAGACGCGGAGGAGGAGGACGGAAGATTTTCTGTCTCTTCTGCAGGATTTGGAGGGGGACTTGGACCTGTCCAGTTTACTACACGCGCTTGAACGACCTTCACGCTCTGGACAAAGTCACGGTTCCCCGGAAGGGAGTCGTCCACCTTCACATTCAAGCCTATTTCGTGCTCCGTGTTGGACAGCCAATTGGGACAGACTTGGCGCGCGATGAAGACGAAGGAGGGGGAGCAGTGGGAGTAGAGCTTATGGAAGACCTTCGGAGGAAAGGAAGGAAGCATTTATGGGGAAAAAATTCTTAGAATGAAGGTAATTTCTTAGGAATGTTCAAATCATGTGCAATTTACTGTACAGGCGGTGGTAATTTCGCCCATCCGGTATCCTCAGACCCCTTCGGCTGAATCTCAGGAACCTGCTCTGGACCATCCCCTTCAAGAACAGAGCTTACCACTCCAACTCCTGCTCCCACAGGACCAGGAGTAAGAGGAGAAGGAGGGGATGGCATAGTCATGCCCTCTTCCTCCTCCTGGGGTTCCTCCAGCTTGGATTTGTATTTTGAGTCCTTCAATGAACCCATTCAATTCAACGGGGAATTTTGAGGTGAAAGCAAGTCGGGTATCAAGTCAAGTGGCCGTACTGCTACTTCCGCTGGCATTCCATCGCACTAGCACTAGCCCAACATGATCGTAACGGGGAATTTTGAGGTGAAAGCAAGTCGGGTATCAAGTCAAGTGGCCGTACTGCTACTTCCGCTGGCATTCCATCGCACTAGCACTAGCCCAACATGATCAATCATTCAAGACGATTCCATTTAAGTAAGGGAGACATTTTAAACTTATTTTAATTAAAAAAGTTTCTATGGACTGCCATGACACGACATGAGCCGATCGACGATTTTCAATTTTTACATCTTCGACATAGCCATTTAGCCATTTTATCTAGTGCTTTCACCTGTTTCACTTGTTCGAGTCGAAGTCGAGGTTTTAAAAAATCATGTCAGCCATAATCGCCGGCCATAAGCACTCGACATGAAAATCATTTCATAGCCTCCGGCAACTAAGACGCTTATTTCCCACTTCTTTTTCTTCCTCCAAGACACCCATTTAGCACCCGCATGAAAGACACCCAAGTCCATTCATTACTCCATTAGTTTACTTGCAGGTAAATACATGACAGGTTTCCCTTCCTACAAATTTACAATTTATTGATGAAGACTACTGTACAGTGGCTTGGCTTTAGCCATAAGCCATCATTTTCAAATATTTTTTAACGACACATGATTATATTTGAATTTTAAAATTCAGATAAAAAAAGATGGGTGCGTCCTTTATCTTTTCTCTCTTCTATTTTATACCATGTCCTGTTTCCTGTGGACTTTTTTACTCTTTCCCAAGTAATCTTGAATCTCGATCAGGGATTAGGGATCGAATCGAATGATTATGATCATGAATCATGATCATCATCGCATTTTCACTTTGAAAAATTCACGTAGCACAAGTACAAAAGTACGTACATACATACCGATACATGGTATGTATGTATGTGCATGCAATGCACCTCCCAGCTATTTTTTTTATTGCTAAATGCCTCATCATAATATATTTTCTTATTATTATCATCCTCCTTTCATCTTTACTTGTTATGTATTTCATTTCATTTCATGCAAAATGCCATCACATCATACTTATCATCCTCCTCAAAAGCATCCTGCCTTATAGCTTTTGTCTAGACTCTTGGTCTTGTCAGCTTTCCGCTTCGCCAAATTTTATGACTTTGCACAATTTCATTTTTCCATTTTCACCTTCTTCCTTCCTTCCCTCCATCATCGGCACTAATTACTCCTTAGTCTTTAGTCTACAGTCTACAGACCGCCTATTTTTATTGTGTAGCTTTTTTATTCATCGGAATTCCCTCTCCACTTCGATCGATTCGATAAGAAAAAACTGAAGAAGCCTTAGAGGAATGAGGAATATTTTCCCTAATTAGCTCCATAATTAGATGGAATCCGAGAGAGAAAAAAATTAATTAATATTTTTAATTCCATCGTAGTTTAAGTATTTTCCCTCTTCTCGGACAGCCACATCCACATCCCAAAGCCATAAATATCTTCTTATCTCATTTTTAAAGTTAATCTGATCAAAGGAGAAATAAATTGTAAAATGTATTTCAAATTTCAATTTAAAAACCTTTAAACCCTCTACTTCCCCAGTGAACCATATTTATTTTTGCATTGCATAGCGCATTGCTGAAGTAAAAGTTTCTGCGAGAAATAAATCTTCTCAAAGAAAAAAAAACCAAACTGTACACAAGTCAAGTTGGTCACGTCACGTCCGTTATTATTGCCTTTTAACAATGCATCGGAATGCAATAAAAAGGTTGCAAATGAGAACTAAAGAACACCGACATAGACATACCTATACTCAGAGCAACAAAGGGGAGAAAATTGAGATTGCGAGGCAATGGCATATTGCATTGCAGAGCGAAAAATATTTCT